>BQNB010066306.1:0-34615 GCA_026074375.1 Tanacetum coccineum
GTTTCGTCTTTGACCTTCTCATCATCTTCTTCACCGCTATCACTCCAAGAACCTCCGACGAATGCTCTTTGGTTCTTGTCTTTAGGTGGTTTTGGACATTCTCCAATAAGATGATTTGGATCATCGCATCTAGAATATTTTCTATCACCTTTACCGTTCTTGTCATCTCGGCTTCTTTGGAACGTCTTTTTGTCGTTCTGAGGTTGTCTCACGAATCTACCTCTTCTCTTAAAGAACTTCTTGAAGTCTCTAACCGCCATGGTGTATTCTTCATCTTCACTTCCGAAAGTCGAACACTCCTCATCACTAGATTCTTTCTTAGCCTTTAAAACAAAATATTTTCTTTCTCCCTTAGCTTTGACTATTTCATAATCTTTCTTGATGATCATCTCGTGAATTTTAATATTCTCGATGAGTTCATCAAGTGACAGTGATGTTAAGTCTTTTGAATTTTCAATCGCCATGACCTTTGCTCTCCATTTAGGATGTAGAGCCCAAAGAAAATTCCTAACATAATTCTTGCTAGAATAGCCTTCATCAAGAGCTTTTAGACTAGTAAAGATAGTATTAAATTTAGCAAAAGCATTATCTATAGATTCGTATTTAGAAATGATGAATTGTTCATATTGTTGTACTAAAAGGTCGATCTTGTTATCTTTGACTTGGTTATTACCTTGATGGGTGATTAACAAAGTTTTCCAAATTTCTTTTGTCATACTACACATGAAAATTCTTTCATATTATTTTTTTGGCAAAGCATTGTAAATAACCATTTTAGCTTCGTTATTTTTCGCAAGCTTCTTTTTAAGATCATTACTTTGTTTTTCAAAAGGGATAACCTCATCTAATTTGGTTTCTCGATTTTGTTGAATTGGTTGAAAATCACCATTAGTAATAACATGCCAAAGATCAAGATCTTTTGATTTAACATATGTCTTGAATCTATTTTTCCAATAAATAAAACTATCACTTTCAAAAAGTGGTGATCTTTGCATGGATTTCCCTTCTAGATATTTATCGAAATCCATAGATCGATCCAAGCTTTAGAATACAGTATATTTTAAAAATCTTGAGTGACCTCGGCTCTGATACCAATTGTGGAAACTAGAAGGGATGGTTTTAATAGTTTACAGGTTTGTTTTACGTTTTAAAAGTTTGCTTTCAAAATACTTAGATTCGAGTTGTATGTTCAACCAATCAACAATATGAATCAACAATGTAAATATCTAAACTAATACTAAATAACAATCACAACAATATAAAGAGATGAGAGAAGGAACAATCAAACTAAGACACCAAGATTTATAGTGGTTCAGCTACGAAGCTCTTCTTTGCCCTACTCCACTCCCCGAGTATCCTACTCGAGATTTCACTATGTCAACAAGTTCCCTTCAGGCGGAGAAAACCGTTTACACGTCGCTTACGTTATTTTCCGACACTAAGCTAAATGTCGAGTCCTAATCTTAGCTAGAACCAATCTACCACTTCACAAACGTAAAACAATCACAAGATCTACACTATCGGATTTACACACAATCCAAATCACATAATTACACAAGATAATTACAATAGAGATTTGATACTTAGAAGAAAAGAGGAGAGATCACTAAATAACAATTCGTTTCTTGGCGAATACGAATGTTCTTCTCTTGCACTTGATAGAGAGGAGAGGAGAGATGAGAAGAAAAGATTGCATCACTTGAAACAAGATCAAACAATGTTAGTGATCAAGAGATTTAGTGAGAGAAAGAAGATTTTTAGAGAGAGAAAGAAGACTGGAAAAATTCGTGCAAAGAGGTATGTTTTTCTGCCATAAATAGAGCAGTATTTATAGACAGGATTTCCAACGGCTAGCTGGTGGCGGTCCCGGCGGTCTCAAATATATCTGGGGGCCGACAGGCCTATAAGGGGGCCGCCACTAGACTACGCTCTTGTTTTTGTCTTTTTATGGGGAAGGTTGTATCTGGTATAGAAGCTTCTATTTTGGAAGGAAAACCAGATTCAAATTTTATTATTTAAATAAAACATTTTCTTTTATTAAAAAAATATTTTGTATTATTATTTGTTTTGTAAAAATACTTTTGTGAAAATGTAATGGTTAAGAAAAAAAATATTTTCTTGATCACTAATCATGCTTAATGATTTGTTTGTACATACCTTAAGTGATTAATCTTAGAAATGGAATTTTATGATTAATAATTTGTAAACGTTTATTTTTATCGTAAACGTTTTTACATTTTGTTATTATCAAAACGTTGAGAGGTCAAAAAATATAAATAATGTTTTTAGACATTATTTGTATTAACACCCTCGAATGACGAGGGTGTTTCAAAACCATCTTCAACCAAAGTACACTCATGTAAGTCATACTACTCTAAAACGTGATGCAATGAAATTATGAAAAACGGCTAAACAACAATTAATTGATGGTTTTCTTAATTTAAATGCTAGTGTCAACATAACAACGGATGTTTGATCCGCTCCTCATGGTTTGCCCGGTTCATACCTTTGTGTTACCAGCCACATGGAATGAGCCAGAAAACTTGGCAAATATGATGGGCGGGGGGGGGGGTCATTGCATTCGAAGACTTTTCGATTCCCCACATGGGAGTTGCTTTATTCAAAATATTGAGAAAAGCGTTTGTCAAATTTCATTTGGAAAAAAAAATCCAGTTACGTTGGATAATGCTAGCAATAACACAAAAGCCATTGGTAGACTACAATTAAAATACGGTCCACCTATGGACGACATATTTTATCATAGGCGATATGTTTCACACATCATTAACTTGGCTGTGCAAGCCGGATTAGCGATGCCCTCGATAGATGTAATGAAAGAATCTTTTAAACAAATGTTCAAAGATATATTTAAATCAGGTAGTAAAACATATGTTGACAATATTCAGTTGTGTAAACAAGCAGGGAAACCTTGTTTACCACCTAATTGGGATGTTTCGATAAGATGGAATTCCACTTATCATATGTTCCAATGTGGTCTAAAACAAAAAGATACTTTATAATATTTTCATGACACTTTTTCCGACGCTGATAAGTGTAATCCATTTCTGGTTGAACATTGGATTACTATTAAAAATCTAACCCGATTACTTGAATTATTTAACGATGCCACGAAAATATTATCGGGGTTTATTATTCAACATCTTCATTGGTACTCCAAAAAATATTCTTCATGTGTACAAAACTAAGCGAATTTGAATTAAATGGTGATATATATTCGGGTATGGTTGTACCAATGAAAAAAAAGCTTAAGAAATTTTTTAATAGAATGCCACCGGTAATCACTTGTGCGGCCTCTTTGAATCCATGTTTTAATGTAAGCGGGGTAGAGTTACTTATCGAGTCAATTTTAGTTGATTTGGAGTGTTTTGACGATGACTTTGCAACTAAGACAAAAGAACGGTTCAACAAATCTTTGGAAGGTTTGTATAATATGTATTATCTGAAATATGGTAACCCAACTCAATCAACAAGTGCATCTTCTTTATCGAGGTCAATTTCAGGGAATCCGATGACTCAATTGCTAAACCGGTTAAAAGAAAATTCCAACAAACGGGCAAGGAATGATCGTTTAGTTTGCAACTTTTGATGTATTGGGTTTTTGGAAATCAAAGGAAAGTTAATTTCCCGTTCTATCCCGAATGGCCCGGGATATACTAAGTGTACAAGCTACTTCGGTAGCTTCGGAATCCGCTTTTTCAACAAGTGGAAGGGTGTTATCAATCCGAAGAACAAGACTCACACCGGCGTCTTTGGAGATGTGTATGTGTCTAAAGGGTCACTTGGACGCAACCGATCGAATACAACACACATCGAATCTTGAAAGCTCCCTAGACTTTGAAGAAACGATCTTGGATGAAGAGGTGCTAGCGAATGAAACATTTCCACTTTCCGATGAAGAAATCGCACTAGATGAAACTGCTTTCGAAGCTAGGTCTAATGGGTCCAGAGATGAAATTGAAATCACTTCTGATTAGCTTTCCAAATTCCGATGTATTATGTTTTAAGTTTATGTATTATGTTTGATGTATTTTCTTTCCGATGTATTTTATTTCCGATGTATTATGTGTTGTATTAAATAAAAGTTGAAGTTTATTCAGTTTATTTTGTATAAAACGATGAAAAACGAAGAAAAAAAATAGAAACCGAAAACCAGTTAACCGGTCAAAACCGGTTGGGAACCAGTCCCGAACCGGTTGGGGTTTTTCCCCTTACGACCGGTTTGGACCCGAACTGGTTAACCTGTCCAACCGGTTTTTCTGGTGGGTTGACCAAAACCGGTTCTTGGTCGACCAAAACCGAAATCGAAACCGGTTAACCGGTTTGTGCACGACTAACATCGGGCGACCTACATTTTTTCTGCTACATATGCTTTCTCTCTCCGACGAACTACACACGACTTTTTAACCATAATAACGCGACCTACACTACAAAAAAAACATACCTCACAGAAATAAACTTTTATTAAACATACAAATACAAAAACAAACACAAGAATCGGTCGTGGTCATGACTGATTCATGCCAAACCCACTTCGCCAACCAACATGCAACACTAGCCACAATAAGGTGACCGATTGGCGACACCAAACGACCGAGTCGTTCGTTGCCTTATTGCATGAAGCCTTACTTATAAATAAATGACAACAAAATCAAACTTCAAGGGCTTAAAATGTAACTTAATTATTTATTAAAAAAATCAAGATCTCATATTCTTCCCAAGTTATTACCTGCAACATCCTAAAACAAAAGTAAATCATGTTCTTTTATTAGGCTAATACACAAAACAAAACAATTTAAAAAGAAAAAAAAAGTGTGGCTTAAATCGGTCGTATACACGACTCATTCGCCCAAAACTAATTCACTTGACCGACAAAGACAAGCACCTTACAATGAGGCGACTGACGACGATTGGGAGTCGACCACAAGGTCAACTGACCTATTGTGGGCGGCCTTAATAAAAAAACTCACCACTCGAGGTAAAATAAAAGGAAAAAAGGTTACGAAAACTATGTGAAGTTACTGAAACGATCTTAAACTTATACCTAGTTACGACTTTTTTATATAACAAACTTTAATTATCAAATATGGAACGTATATCTATCGATTCGTTCATAAAAAAATATGCCACTGAAAAGATCATCAAATTGTGAACAAAACGAGCTCAATATTGCAATGCTTCTGACACACGTGCGTTTTCATAAAAAATGTTGAAGTCTAATATATATTTTTGAAAAACTTACGGAAATAGTTCTTGAGGTTATCGGTCCGTTGCAAAGTTAGTCCTTAATGATTAATTTTGCAATGGAGCGCTAACCGAAAGACTATTTTTGTAAAAAAAAGTTTAGAAACAATTTACGAAAATTGCCCTTAGGGTTGTCGGTCATTTGTAAAGTTAGTCCTTAATGACTCACTTACTATAGCGAAATAGTCTTTGGGTTATTGTTCCTTTGAAAAGTTAGTCTTTAACGTAAAACCTCGCGCTTCACAGCGGAGCGCGAGTTCAAACCCTCGTTTGTTTGGAGAGACAAGTATTTCCACGTTATCTTATATAACATTTGTTGAAGTTGAGTCGTGGATACGATACTGTTGCATGGAGTGGGATGGCTTGAGTGCACTATGGAGTCGTGGCTCGAGCCGGCATTGTTCATACGCCTAGCCGAGCCGAGCCGTCGGCTAAGAGGGATTAAAAAAGATTAGTGGGTTCTCCACTTATTTGCCACTTATTTATTAGGCGTCGTTGTATTTTGTACACCTGTTTTTCATTATCAATTCCAAAACCATTTACAAGAGTAATATGGTTCGCTACATGTCGTATACATGTTTTCCATTATCAATTCCAGAACTATTTACATGCTTATTGGTTATCTCTCTAAACATGATTTATCAATCAGCTGGTTCATTTGTTTGATCCATGATTTATCTCTCTAAACATGCTTATTGGTTGTTTAATTAAGTTGGGTTACCTCTAAAAGAGTGGTGAACATTTAGGGCTCTGGTGTTTCAAGAATCGATACCGATGTTTCATTGCCACCTGATTCGTTAATGCATGGTATCTCGACTCTTTTTTTTTGTGGATTTGTGGATATGTGTTTGTGTTTGTTTAAGCTTTGTGATAAGTCTGATATGTGATCATATGTGCAAAATTTATATAGTTTGCTACAAGTTGTGATGTTTGTGTGAGGAAGATTGGAGAAATCGATATAAAGATTATGCATAATACCCTCATATGTGATAACTTAACGGGAGTTAAATAAAATCGTTAGAGGTAGGGACCAGCGGACTAGTTACCATATCACTATTGTTATGCTTAGATTAAATTCGTAGATAGTTCATGAAACATTATTTTTTATTAGATTTCACAAAAATAAATCTCGTTGCGTAATCTTATGTCTTTATACCCTTCTAGGAATTTTCCCACTATCCTTCCCATGGATAACATTTCACACTTACGGACGAACGACACATTTTTTTTTATCAAAGAACGAAATTCGTCGGTCAACGCAAACCACAAGGACTAATAGTGCAATTTATTCTTTTATTTAAAAGAAAAAATCTATAATGTTTTTGATACTTACTCGGCATGTATAGTCATATTTAACAGTAACTAATCAGCTACATTTTAGATTACCAAGACCTCCATTAGTATTACTTTTCCTTTGGTCATTGTTTAGCAGAGCTGTCTCGTTATCTTTGATGGCCTTAAGCAATAACAACCATTTAGTATAGTCAGACGCATCTACTACTTTATGAACAATATAGAACTAACGTAATTTATATTTTTTTGTCCCAGTGGTATACTTCAATGTTTGTCATTCAACAATAAAATGAAAGAGACTTGGTGGGGGTGTTAAGTTAACTTTACCCGGACGAGTATTTATTTACAATGCATCAAGTAAAAGTAAAAGACTTAGGTGCTATTTGTTATGAGGTATTGACTTTAGAGATTGAGAATCAAAGTAAAATAAATTGTTTGATTTAATAATTTGGGATTTGACATAGGAATGATGCCTTTTTATTTGAGGTTAAACAAAACCTAATGACTTACCATGATTTACATATTAGCTTTTGATTTTTCTACCATTATTACATGAGATCCAAAATTATTCTATCACTTGAAAGTCGTCCGCATCTACTAGCCACAATTTTTTTTTTACTTTTCATCATTCAACTTTTTTTTATATCTTAAACTATATATAAATTTATTATATAATAAATTATAAATATTTATTGATTTATTTTATAATATATTTTCTCTCTCCTATATCGCATTACTCATAATACTATAGCGCATGTCGCTACATGCCAAAATAGGATCGGCCTTTCAATGGGCTCATTTTGGTCGAGTACCGTGGCCCTTTTTGTTAACTACTTCGTTGGCCCAGTCCTTCTCTCCTTTATTCATCTACAAAAGTTCCAGACAAATCTACACACACACAAGTTCAAGATCTTGAAGAACATAATTTTAACATGTCTTAAAGCACATAACAACATCCACTGATTTTGAGTATATAGCGCATGTCGCTACATGCCAAAATAGGGTCGGCCTTTCAATGGGCTCATTTTGGTCGAGTACCGTGGCCCTTTTTGTTAACTACTTCGTTGGCCCAGTCCTTCTCTCCTTTATTCATCTACAAAAGTTCCAGACAAATCTACACACACAAAAGTTCAAGATCTTGAAGAACATAATTTTAACATGTCTTAGAGCACATAACAACATCCACTGATTTTGAGTATAAGATTATCATAATTCCAAAATCCAGAAGAGAAGAAGAAGTGTAAAAATTCACACCTTCCAATTTCGTGTAAGAAGTGCTATTAATTTTAGTAGTAAATTTTGGAGTTTTGAATATTGATTTGTTTTTGTTTTTTTAAATTTTTTAAAATTTGTGTCTAATTAAGTTGGAATTTGGTGATTTTTGGTTTAATTGTTTTTAGTTATGCGGGTTTGAAATTTAGGGTTTTGTTCTTACGTGGCAGGAAGTCGAGGAGTTGAAAGATGGAAGTGAAGGGTTGTTAGAATGGGATAAAGAGAAGGCGAAAAAGGTGGCGAAAGCAGGTGAGGATATTCAGGCTGCGAAAGAGGCTACGGAGCTGGTAACAAGATACATTGATTTTGACTGGGATTATTTAGTGATAATTATTTTGCATGTGCATTTATAAATGCTACATATTATTTTCCGAATATGATCTTGAGACTATTGTTGCTGATATATATGTATCTTAAAATTTGGCTAATCCGTCATATAAGTGAAAACATTTGCGTAAGAAAGAGAACAAATTTGACAGGAAATATAGGATATACTACAATGAACTCGAATTTGTATTTGTTTATAAAAGAAAATAGAAAATTGCGTTTGCACATAAGGTGTTGCGCCTGGGATAGGCGTTCCGTTTAGGAAGTGCAAGAGGTGTTGCGTCTGTTTTGTCTATAACGGGTTGAATTGGTCAAGGGTGGAAGAGTTATTTTATTAAGGAACGGGTCCAATGAAAGTCTAACCCAAATGTATTAGGATGTATAAACCTGTTAATCGCCTTAAAAAGTTCTAAACACATATCTTCTTTATAAAGTCTTTTTTAGTTGTTCTGATAAATCGTATGTGTCTTTTGGTTGCAGATGGCAGATCCATTGATGTATGTAGGCCAACTCATGATGTTTCTAAAGACACCTATCTTCAAGACCTTTCGGGAGAGAGGTGGTTCTGTTACTAAACCATTTTCTGTTCTTCGGGTAGAAATGTTATAGAAAAATGACGCACGACCCTGTCTCACAATTGTTGTAGCAAGCAGATTCAGGTGTTGTAGGGCTTCAGTCTTGATTTTTTTTCCAAAAGAGCCATCTCAAAAGAAAGGTATATTACTGTATATCTAACTTATGCATATACTACGTGGCAGATGATTACATTCTATGATCCGTTTCTCATTGTTTCGCTTGCTTATTGCAGATGGAACACGCATAAATGACAAGGAATATAGGATATACTACCATCTTCATCAGTTAGAAGTTTCCTTTGTTTTCGTAGAAGGTACAACAGGTTTCAGACCCGTGACTTCGGGTCCAAATGCCAAACTGCGTCCTGAGTTAATTGAGTTGATGACATTTTGAGTCTAGCTGCTACTGTTGATAAGCAGATGACAATGTTAATTAGACAAATAAGAAGGTACAAATCCTGGAAGCCTAGGTGCACTTGCATCCGTTGATCCGTAGATGATGGTGTTAAGTCCAGCCGTTATTGATGAAAAGAGCTCAATTCCAAGTACAAATGCAACTGATCAAATAGCCTCAGGTGACAGTTTGAGTACTAAAGTTAATGAAGCAGTGAGTGGTGAAACGGGTACGGGTAAAACTGTAACAGATAGTACAACTTCAAAAAAGAGGAAGAGAAATCAAAGGGCAAAGAAGACAGCCGCGAGTGATGTTTTCAGTGCTAAAGTTGATGAAGTAGTGAGTGGTGAAACGGTTATGGGCAAAACTGTAACCGATGATACAACACCAAAAAAGAAAAAGAAAAAGAGAAATAAGAAAAAGAAGAAAGTTGCGGGTGACATTATGAGTGCTAAAGTTTATGAAATAGTGAGTGGTGAAACGGTTCCGAACAAAGCTGTAACTGATAATACAACACCAGAAAAGAAAAAGATGAAAGTTGCGGGTGACATTTAGAGTACTGGAGTTTATGAAGTAGTGAGTGGCGAAATGGTCCCCGATAAAACTGCAACTATTAATACAACACCAAAAAGGAAAAAGAGAAATAAGAAAATACGAAATTGAAGACAGTTGCAGATGACATTTTGAGTACTTGCGAGAACGTACAGGGCAAGGGAAATGCAATAGAAGGCTTGAGTGCAACAGATATTACTGAATCATTAAGTGGTGAGATGGTCTCGGTTAAAATTGCACTTCCTGATGTGAAGATGGTGTCACAAGAAAAGCACACAGAAGCAACCAACAGAAAAATGGGATTGAGTGCAACCCCAAATCTTAATGTAAATGGTGTCGTTCCACTGCAAGATATGTGTTATTACGAGTGGTGAATTGTTTTTTTTATCATTTTGTGGCTTAATATGAATATGGGGCTAATTAGTGAGGCTGCGGAAAATGATCTCCATTGTTGGTGTATATGAAACAATTCCTCTTGCATAGATGTGACTTTTGACATTTTTTCTTATGAATGGGTCAATTTTGTGTTGCGCTTTTTTCTTATGAACTCAAAGACCCGAATATAGAAAAGGCCAACAAAAGTTAGCCCCCGGCGCAACGCGCGGGTCACTCATTCAAATTCAAATCCTAATACAAATATAAATTCAAATCTAAATCCAAATCCTGATCCTAAACTCTTCCACAAACCAAACAGGCCCTTAATACATTTACTAGTAATATATAAGTTTTTTAATCAATTTTTATTATCTAAAAATGATGTGGTAAATTTTACTCTAATGCAAAAATTAATCTAAAAGTCTCATTAATAAAGATTCAAATGAAAAAACAAAGCTTAAATACTTAAGAAATTACAAGCTTTACAAAAAGTCTTTTATTCAATTCTAAAACGTCGTTAGAAAAACTTTAACAAATAGTAAAAGGTTTTTCAAAAGACAAATATTGTTGATGCTCTAACAACAACAATGATACCCAATCACGTTTTAACAAGTGCTCTAAAAAGTCAGAAACATTAACACAAAATATTTAAAAACTAGCTAACACGAAGTATATTTTAGAGCATAAATTGTGATGTTTTATATAATTTATAAGCTTGCTTAATCGTTACTTTTTACATTTCGAAATTAATTTTTCTAGAGAAAAAACACACAATTTTGAAAAAGTTGACACACTATTTCTCAACCAATAAAACATATTCGTCACTAAGTTGAGATCAATTTAGACACAACCATGTTTAAATACCAAATAAATCAATCCTAACAAAAATGCTAATTCCTCCTACAAAAACACCTTACTAATCTTCTTACACACATGTGTAAGTTTAGGGATAATTTCTTGATTGCATTACCAAAATACACGACCCAATATAAGGGTTACAATAGAACATTCTAGACATGGGCTTGAGCCTGATACAAATAAGCTAACTATTGGATTACAGAAAATATTCGGGCTAACACTCACCCATAGTTGGAGCGGGAGGTCTTTCGACGCTCAAACTGGATCGAAATTCCTCAAACAAAGCCGAAGGAAGTCCCTTAGTGAAAATATCTGCAAACTGATAACGGGAAGAAACATGAAGCACTCTAACCTGACCAGCAACAACTAAATCCTGAACAAAGTGGATATCAATCTCAATATGCTTCGTACGCTGATGCTGAACCGGATTACAAGACAAGTAAACAACACTAACATTATCACAATAGACAAGCGTAGCGGAAGATAAAGGTGTATGCAACTCACGCAATAAATTGCGCAACCAACAAGTCTCAGCAACAGCATTGGCAACACCACGATACTCAGCCTCTGCATTGGAACGAGAAAGCGTCGGTTGACGCTTAACGGACCACGAGAGTAAGTTGTTGCCAAGAAACACACAATAACCAGATGTCGATCTCCGAGTCGTGGGACAACTAGCCCAATCAGCATCTGAATATGCAACTAAATCTGTAGTAGAAGAGGAAAACAACTGCAAACCATAATCCAAAGTGCCACAGACATAACGTAAGATCCTCTTAAGAGCTGAGAAGTGAGGCTCCCGAGGATCATGCATATGAAGACAAACCTACTGAACATCATAAGAAATATCTGGACTAGTGAAAGTAAGATACTGTAGAGAGACTACAAGACTCCGATAAAAGGTCGGATCAGAAATCACATCACCTGTACTACCCAGCTTGGACTCAGTATCAACAGGAGTCCGACTGGGATTACAATGAACCATACCCGCTCTCTCAAGAATCTCAACCGCATATTGCTTCTGAGACAAAAACATCCCTGAAGAATCTCGTGAAACCGAAATACCCAAGAAGTAATTAAGAGCACCTAAATCTGTCATAGTGATTGTTTAGGGTGTTGTGACGTATTGAATAGGTGTAGTAGGGTTTGTAGAATTTGTTAAGGATGAAACAGTAACAATGATATGGTGTGTATAGGGTACGTGAATGGAACAGTGGCAAAGAAAAACCAATAATCGATTACAAATAAAACATAAACAGTATTGTGACCTTGCACAACTTAACACAAAACTGACGTGACCTTAGCATGTTATTCAAGAACAGTGTGACCTTAGCACACAAACAAGGATTGTTGAGTGGAGATCGGCAGAAAAACAATTAGGGTTTAGGATCGGTGTGACTTGATACCATGTAAGTTTAGGGATAATTTCTTGACTGCATTACCAAAATACACTACCCAATATAAGGGTTACAATAGAACATTCTAGACATGGGCTTGAGCCCGATACAAATAAGATAACTATTGGATTACAGAAAATATTCGGGCTAACAACAGGATCCTGACAAATGACGAAACTGACAATTTGAATTTAGGGAGATAATAAGTGAAAATATATATATTATATGATTGTGTGTGTAGGAGATAAGTAGATGATTTTGTAAGAGATTTTAGGCAAGTGTCATTAAATCCTAAACATTCATTTTTATGAAAACAAAAAGTACTTAATTTCTACCTCTTTTAAAAAAATATCTTACAAACAGTAGATCATTAAGCGATAAAAAATACATCATTACAACGAGAATTTTTTCATCTTTCAATAGACGTGCACATCAATATACTTTCCATGAACTTTTTTATTTTTTTAGTTGTTGAAATTTACGACTAAAAAAATCATATGTGATTTGTTCTTTACAAATCAAGTGTGATTTACACATTTTCTATTCTTTTGGCATTTAATTGGCTTTTATTAGGCAAAATCCCGGGTAATTTAGTGTACAATTAAGCAAATATCATATGTCAACCTCCAGGTTTTGAAGATCCTAACCATCCTAATAAAGTCTATAAGGTAGTGAAAGCATTATATGGCCTGCATCAAGCACCCAATGACACTTTGGCAAGTTATCTCTTGTGTAATGGTTTTGAAAGAGGAAAGATTGACCAAACATTATTCATCAAGAGACATAAGGGACATATCTTGCTTATTCAAATCTATGTGGATGACATTATCTTTGGACGTACAAAGAAGGAATTATGTGATGAGTTTGAGAAGCTTATGAAGGATAAGTTTCAAATGAGTTATATGGGAGAACTTACCTTCTTTTTGGGTTTACAGGTCCAACAGAAAAAGAAAGGCATTTTTATCAGTCAAGATAAATATATCCATGAGATTTTGAGAAAGTACAACTACATAGATGCGAAGTCTGCCTCTACTCTAACCGATTTGGACAAACCTTTGGTTCAAGTTGGAGATGTTGCTAATGTTGAGGAACATCTCTATAGATCTATGATAGGATCTTTAATGTACCTTATAGCATCCAGGCGAGATATCATGTTTGCAGTCTGTGCATGTGCAAGGTTTCATGTTTCTCCAAAGACATCCCATCTCTTAGCTGTTAAGAGAATCTTTAGATACCTTAAAGGAAAACCGTCTTTAGGACTTTGGTACTCTAAGGATTCTCTATTGGAACTAGTTACTTACACTAACAGTGACATCCCATCTCTTCACCGAGACCACATCGTCGTCAAGTGCTGCATTGTGAGCCTTGAGGACAAGGCTCGTTTAACGGGGGAAGTCTATAACACCCTGTGTTTTCAAGTCATTGACAACATCAACAAATCCGCAATGTACTTTTTGTAATGTACATATTCACTTTAAATCATAAGCGATAGGTTAAATCGCGTACGCCAAAAAGTAGCGTTCAATGTAAACGGGCATCAAACAATTAAATGTTTACATCAAGCAAGGGTTATATAATTATTTTGAGGATAATTATTAACTTTGTTCATTTTATTTTTATCGGATACGTAAAGTGTATACGTTTCGCGATAAATTGCGTTTAGGCACTCCCGGAACCACAAAAACTTTTCTACGCTTCAACAAATACCCACTTTTATACCCAATACATAAAAATTGCAAAATATATCATCTATACCTTATGTTTTGCCGAAATTCTTGCAAATTGTACAAGTATTATAGCAAAACTCATCCACTTTGGTCAAAGAGACACCATACTTCATTAATGAACACCTTACCTCATTATTATCACACCATACTTTTTTTTGACTAAGAACCATACCTATGGCCATCCCTAAGACCAAAGACCATCACTTGGACCATGCTTTGTCTCTTTGACTTTAGTCTTGCACCTTATATACATGTATCTAGTGTTGAGAACTCATACACATAAACACTTGACCAAAAATAACAAAAATCTCTTCCTTTGGCACCCAAAGAGCTCACGGCTCAAATCCATGCCCCAACCAAATCCATATAATTTTTTCTACAACCCATACACTCCTATATACATCCATCTTAAGATATTCTAAGGTGTTTCCAAGCATTGGATTACCTTTTTCAAGTATTAATCAAGAAAAGTGAAGATAGGGTTTTATCTTGGAAAGCTAGGGTTTTTATTGTGTAAGCTTTGGTTTTGAATCTAAACACGGGTTTAGCATTCATTTCTCATCTCATACATCATCCCTAAGGTCTTCTAAATTCCTTTATACTTTTTATTATCATTATTTTATGTGTTATATGTTATATATGGCTAAATCACCACTAAGGACTTTTAAATATGTAAAAAGAGTTAACACTTATGTTTATGAATTTACACACTTTTTCTTATGTCATATGGTCATATATATCATGGAAAAATAGATGTAAAAGTATGTTAACGTGTCGTTTAAGTATAAACATGTTTAAGTATAAATTAGGGTTTTAAAGTTTACTTAAAAAGGTTGTGATTAAAAGTATGCATAAATGTATAAAAGGGTGTTTTGTTTCGAAATTCATACAGTAGGTTAGTTATTTTATAAAAATAATACGCCTTATGACGATTCCAAAATGATAAGAAACTCGAAAAACCGATTTATAACGAAAAAGATACGTTAATTACGATTTTACGACGAGAAATACTTTTATAAAACTATTTTTATAAAAAGCACTATTCATTACAGCAACTCATATTTTTAAAACATCAAAAATATGATATAACTTTTAATTACGAGATCGTACTCGAAAGAATCGCTAAAAACGGAACTATAACGAATAAACTACGACATTTTCGATAATTAAAGTTTATAAAAGTAATTTTATAAACTATGAACAGTAAAAGTACTATTCATCAGCGGACCCAACTTTATAAAATATAATACATCTTTTAATAACAAAGACGTACTCGAAGGAATCACTAAAATCGGGATTAAAACGAATAAGTTATTACGATTACAAGTTTACGCTAATTAAAACCCTAAAACGAGTAAGGAGCTGTCGTGAACAGTAAAAACACTATTCATCTCGATACGTATGTCATGACCTCTATAAATTATGAGAGCTCCCGAACAATCGTTACGAAGGTAACAACTATAAGATTATATTCAAGTTACTTTGGGTTACTTATACGACCTATGATAATTTAGGTTGCATTCGATCTTTTACGTGACGCATTATCTGCGATATTTGGATTATCAGAACTCAAGGTGAGTTCATAGCCCCACACTTTTTACAAGTTTTACTGATTTACTATTATTTGGGGTGGAAACATGCTTTGTTTTACAAATTGGATGCAAGTATTGATTACATGTTTGCCTAAGTAGCGATAACCCAATTAAGCCCATTATCATGAACTGTCAATTGCATAGATGTAGTTGGGAATTAATTATTTTGAGGCCGATGTTATTTATTAGATCTATTCGGGGAATCGACCTCCCGTTCATGGTGACTTGCTATCACCGAGATCGAAACGTTATAGCATGTCGAATTTTAGGGTGTTTTTTAGGAGTTAGAACATATAACGGCTGAGTTAGCATATTATGCGAACAAGACTGTCGAGCTTCAGTGTCATGAGCTTAGTGTAAATGTAATCTAGTCTTGCGATCCTACATATTATGATTTATCAAACCTATGAATTCACCAACATTTTTGTTGACGTTTTTAAGCAATGTTTTCAGGAGATCAATAGGCATGGGATGCCAGGGATGCATTGGGTTACATTTTGGATTGCACGCTTAAAGATTTAGGTGCATCATGTTTTGGGGAAATGAAATGTCAACTTTTGTAATATTCAACAATGAACAAGTAAAGCTATATGCTTTTGTATTAAGTCTTTCAAATATATCCAAATTCAGTATCATTTTTAAACGACTTTTTGTGTCGTTCTTATATATCTTGTGCTATTGATCTTGAAGTAACACGCCCCGGACCCTTATTCTGCTGCGACCCAATTTGGGGGTGTTACAGATTGGTATCAAGAGCCAAGGTTATAGAGAACCAGGTCAAAATGTTTTTGCTGGACTATAACCATTTTCAAACATTGCATTCATAAAAAGGGTTTTTATGGGACACACACTAGTTGTTTGCATTAGTTAGTTTTACTAGATGCTTACATGACATACTAGTTGATTGCATTAGTGGGACTAGATGCATTCATAATTGATATACGTGTTTATATTATAGTACGTATATTACTATGAGGGTATATTGTATATATACAAAGATGAGTTTGCATTCTTTCGCGCAACTCTACAATTATTTATATAAGAGTATTATTTATTATTAATTGCGGGGAATATTTTCTTTAGGCAAGGTAGTACGATAAGCTCGTGGTCCTCAAGCGCTACTAATCATTATGATATCGAAATGGATAATACTTACCATCATTCATTTATGCCATAAGTGCATACTCATATTTACCATACCAGCCTTATATAATATATTTATATAAGTTAAGTTTTGCTCGTTGCAAGCAATTATGTTCTCATTATCGACGGTTACCTACACGTCTGTTTTGTTTATATTATTTCCGGCCATTAGAGATTCCAAGTAGTAAAGCTTCTGATGAGGTAGCATCGAGGGACCAATGAAGGATCAGCCTCGATCTGCTGATGCCTCCCACAGCTCTCACCAGGTACATTTTGACTTCGATCAGGAAGAGGATAAGGAGGACCATGGAGGTCCTGCTGCCATCCTGCCGAGGATGAGACAATTTTTGATAATGAGTCATCTGATGATGATGACAATGATGATGATGTTGTGAAGGATAAGGAGGACAAGGAGGAGGAGGAGCACCTAGCTTCGCTGAACCCTTCTGTTGTACGTACAGATGTTCTTAGTCCCTAAGATGAGAATACAGAGGCATTGGAGATGATTGAGTCTTACTTCTACACACACACCACTCTACCACATCCATATATCTTGTCTTTTGAGACAAATACGTGCAGTACGGATGTCTATTGTAAAGCCTCATACCCAACTATCACATTGCTGAGACATGATTAAGAGTTTTTGCTGTTGCGATACCTTCACCGTTACACCACCAGAGAATGTGAGTCACTTAAAGATACATAAGAGTCTAGCAGCTAGAATCTTGAGGAGGCACCTAGCCCATAGGACAAATCATTTGTCAGTGTAGCTTGTATTATATCCCAAAAGCTGGTACTCTTTTACTTCATGTAAATGATTGTATTAAAGTATTAACCTACGTGTTGGTTATTGATCCATTGCTACTGTATGATGGGGATTTATTTAAGCATGGTTTCGTGATTTTTCTTATATCTTCATAACATATATGTTGGGATCACGGAGTGTCATGATTTTCTGTGGATAAAACTTAATAGACATTTTGGATTCCCTGTGATTCCAGAAATAATGACAACTGTTAATCAAGGGATGAGTGTTGATAGGAAAATTGAGCGAGTTGTTTGGGCCAGAGAAGTGGCTAATAGATCAATGCTATTGCTATGAAACGTGGGATCAAGGGCAATACAAGAGGGATTGCCCAGAGCGAAAGAACCAAAGTCATAAAAACCATATTAGAGGTACTAGAGCACATGGAGTGGTGCATACCTTAAGAGGATGAGAAACCGATCAAGGCCCTAACAACGTTAAGGATGAGATCGAAGCTTAAAAGAGAAAGTTGACTAGCCTTGCCTAGCAAATCCTAAGTTGAAACTATCTTAGACTTTATCTCCTTAGGAGTTCTCGTTGTATTTCCCTTAAATTTCAGTTGTACGAATGATTTCAAATTATCTATACAATTATCGTATTAGGAGAATTTCGTTAATACTTAACTTAGGTTCTAACTTACTATTACCGAAACTACTCTCTCGAATAATCATGAAATTAAAACGCTTATTTTGACGAAATTGAGCATTGCATCGTTAGTCCTCAATTATAAATGGCTGATAAAACTATGTATTATTCAGGAAGTACCATGCGTGCTGTGAGAGTAGTCACTCAAAAAAAAAATAAAAAAACCTCTTGTTAAGAAAATACAATTTTTACTTATATATGTTTTGTGGGATATTCATAGAACGCGTTTACTTTTGGAAATGAATTTAGTAACCATATCAACTAAGAGAACCTTACTCCGTCTTACTATAAAGTTGGAATTCATCTGATACCAAACTATGCCGAGAAGCCAAGACACATTATGTCGCTCCTAAGCAATTTCGCTATCGAATTTGCTCGCCATTAGAGATCTTACTAAATTCACCATTCAAAAATCTCAACTTCATACCCGTAGAATACTTGGTAGTTTCGATGCTATAATCGTTATAGATTGGTTGGCGAAGTACCAAGCGGTCATTGTGTGTGCCGAGAAGATTGTCCACATCCCTGGGGAAAATGAAACCTCTAAATAATACATTGTGGAGACGGGAAAGTAACCCGGGAAATGCGACACGATTTTAAAATATCATTTCGTCATTGAAAACGCAAATAGTACATGCAAAAAGGATTTTCCCATCTTTCTGGGCACATGTCACTGCAAAGGAGGGTTTTAAAGGACAAGTCGGAGAGAAGCGACTTAAGGGGTACCAATAGTTCGAGACTTTCCATGAAGTATTTCCTAAGGACTTCGCCGGGTCTTCAATATGTCTCGACAAGTGAGAGTTTCACTTTTGATTTGGTACCTGGGTGCAGCACCAATAGCACGGGCCACCTGATCGAATTCGCCTTCCGAAATGAAGAGTATCTGAGCAACTAAAAGAGACTATCGACAAAGGCTTTATAAGACCCAGTTCCTCACCTTGGGGAGCTCCGGTCTTGTTTGTTAAGAAGAAGGATGGATCATTCCGGATGTGCATTGACTATCGGGAATTAAACAAACTAACAGTGAAGAACCGTTATCCACTTCTAGAATTTGATGATTTATTTTGATCAGTTCAAGGGCGAGTGTCTACTTGAAAATCGACCCTAAGGTCAGATATCACCAATTGAGGGTTCAAAAAAGAGGACATTTCTAAGGACTTCCTTCAGAACTCGTTATGGCATTCGAATTTCAAGTTATGTCGTTGGTTTGTTGCCAAACGCACCTGCACGCTTTCATGGACCTTATGAATAGGGTTTGTGTAAAACCATATCTGCGAATAATAATTCGTGATTTTATATTGACGATATTCTGATATATTCGAAGAACAAACAAGAACATGAAGAACACCTTAAGCAAATCTTAGAATTGCTTAAGAAGGAGGAGTTGTATGCCAAGTTTTCCAAATGTGAATTTTGGATTTCCAAAGTACTGTTCCTCGGTCATATGATCGATAGTGAAGGAATTCATGTGGATCCAGCCAAGATTGAAGCCATTAACGATTGGACATCTCCTAAGCACCATCGGAAGGTTCGTTATTTTTAGGTCTTGTTGGGTATTACCAAAGATTCATTAAAGGGTTTTCAAAGATCGCCAAACCAATGACTAAGCTTACTCAAAAGAAGGTCAAGTTTGTTTGGAGCGATAAACAAGAAGCAGCTTTTCAACTGTTAAAGCTAGAAGAGAAAAGTAGAAGTTATGCACTGCCACCAATCCTTTACACTTACCTGAAGGAAGCGAAGCTGTCATGCATACTGCGACACTTCAAAGAAGGGTTTGGGGCTGTGTTGATAAAAGAGAAAAAAGTGGATTTTATGCATCACGCCAGTTAGAGAAATTCATGAGAAGATACTATACGACTCATGATTTGAAATTGGTGCAGTGGTGTTCGCTCTCAAGACTGGGAGAATATTATTTAATGGGGAACTAGTGTACGGTGTTCACAGATTCACAGAGTTTTGCCAATACATTTTAGATCAAAAAGAGTTGAACATGAGGCAACGCCGATGGTTAGAGTTGCTCAGTGATTACGATTGCGATATTCGTTATCACTCGGGGAAAGCAAATGTCGTTGTTGATGCTTTGAGCAGGAAAGAACGAGACCACGTTAAGAGTTCGGCTTAGTCAGGACTATTGCTTGGATCTACCCAAACAAGATCTTAAATCATGCTGAGACTGAAGCGCCGGGTGGGGGATAACCATAGGGAACATTAAGAGTGAAGACGTTGGGGGAATGTTTATTGAAAACGCTAAATTTCAAGAAGCAATTAGGGAACAAAAGTTGGAACCACGTGCGAACGGAACCCTATGCCTCAATGGCAGGAGCTAGTTACCTTGTTATGGCAATTTGCGGACTGTATCTTGCAACGTATCCCATAAATCAAAATAATCTGTTCCATCCGGGTACCGACAAAATGTACCAAGACATTGAAGAAGTTAATTTTGGTGGCCCAACATGAAATCCGACATAGCCACTTAGTTAACAAGTGTTGACGTGCTAAGGTCAAGGCCGAACATCATTGGCCATCAGGATTGTTGGTCAACCCAAAAATACCCGAGTAGTAGAAGTGGGACAACTCACCATGGATTTTGTTACATAGCTTCCTAAAATAACATCTCAAGGTTTATGGACACAATTTGGTAGGTGAGCGTTACGATAACTAATGTTTTGCGATCTTCAAACCAATTGAGAGAGACTGTTCTTTAGATAAAATTGCAAGAAATGTACAGGAAATGGAGGTGGTCACGAGACATGGAATACTGTCTCAATCATTTGTTTGATCGCGACCGGGGGGGAAGATTCGCATCAAATTTCTAGAGGTCACTTCAGAACGCTTTGGGTACAAATTTGGATATGAGTACTGCGTACCATCCACAAACCGACGGGCAAAGCGAGAGGACCATTCAAACTCTCGAAGATATGCTGCGTGCTTGTGCGATCGACCTTGGAAAGGGGTTGTACGTTTTGGCAAACGGGGGAAGTTGAACCCTAGGTATGTTGGACCTTTTAAGGTGATAGAAAGAGTTGGAGAAGTTGCTTACAAGCGTTGACTTCCAGTAAGAGTTGAGCAGAATTCATAATACGTTTCATGTATGTAATCTGAAAAATGTGCCCATGCCGACGAACCATTAGCCATTCGTTTGGAATGGACTTCATCTTGTGCAAGCTTCATTTTGTTGAGGAACTGGTAGGAAATAGTGGGCCGTGAAGTTTAACGGTTTGAAGGCGAATGGTCGGATTCCTTTAGTCATATGTCTCGATGGAACTCCAGAGAGGTCCTGAGTTCCGTGGGAGCAGTGGACGACCATTCATGATGAAATATCCCACAACCTTCTTCACCAAGACACACCGTGTCAATGTGCTGGCATTGTGAGCTTGAGGACAAGGGCTCGTTTTAAAGGGGGAAGTCTATACCACCCTTTGTGTTTTCAAGTCTTTGGACGACGTCGATTAAATTGCCTATTATTTTTAGTGTTTGTACGCATTTGCTTTGTTAATTTCATGATTAAGTTTAAATCGCGTAAGTTTTAAAATTTAGCGTTAATGTGATCGGGCATAAACAATTAAATGTTACATTAAGATGGGTTATATAATTATTTTGAGAATAATTATTAACTTTGTCCATTTTATTTTTATCGGATACGTAAAGTGTATACGTTTCGCGATAAATTGCGTTTAGGCACTCCCGGAACCACGAAAACTTTTCTACGCTTCAACAAATACCCACTTTTATACCCAATACATAAAAATTACAAAATATATCATCTATATCCTATGTATTGCCGAAATACTTGCAAATTGTACAAGTATTATATCAAAACTCATCCACTTTGGTCAAACATGCACCATGCTTCTTTAATGGCACCATACCTAGCTTACCTTGACCAAAGACCATGACATAGACCATCCCTAAGACCAAAGACCATCCCTTGAACCTTACCTTGTCCCCTTGACTTGTCCTACACCATATATACATGTGTCTTATAAGATATAGCTCTCACATTGCATAAACACTTACCAAAAATCACAAAACCTCCCCTTTTGGCTCCATATAGCTCACGGCACAAACCAAGGCCCCAAGCAAACCCATACAAAATTTTATCCAACCTATACCCTTCTATACACATCCATCTTAAGATATTCTAAGGTGTTTCCAAGCATTGGATTACCTTTTTCAAGTATTAATCAAGAAAAGTGAAGATAGGGTTTTATCTTGGAAAGCTAGGGTTTTTATTGTGTAAGCTATATTTGAATTAAACTTGGGTTTTAGCATTCATTTCTCATTCTCCATAATCATCCCTAAGGTCTTCTAAATTCCTTTATACTTTTTATTATCATTATTTTATGTGTTATATGTTATATATGGCTAAATCACCACTAAGGACTTTTAAATATGTAAAAAGAGTTAACACTTATGTTTATGAATTTACACACTTTTTCTTATGTCTCATGGTTTTTCCAAAAAAAAATATATATCATGGAAAATAGATGTAAAAGTATGTTAACGTGTTGTTTAAGTATAAACATGGTTAGGTATAAATTAGGGTTTTAAAGTTTACTTAAAAAGGTTGTGATTAAAAGTATGCATAAATGTATAAAAGGGTGTTTTGTTTCGAACTTCATATAGTAGGTTAGTCATTTCATAAAAATAATACACCTTATGACGATTCCAAAATGATAAGAAACTCGAAAAAAACGAGTTATTAACGAAAAAAAGATAGTTTAATCGGCGTTTTACGACAACAAATATGTATTTTATAAAAACTCAGTCTGTTGCTTTGATGAACAGTAAAGTTAAGCTGTTCATCAAGGGGCAATATTTTATGAAAATGTTTCAAATATCGATAACTGTTCTTATTTACGAAAAGATGGGCATAAGAAAAAAACAAAACGCGAGAAGTCGGGATTAAAACACGAAAGTTACGCCAGTTTTACTTAAACCGGCTTTTCATAAAACGTTTTAACTTTTAAAACACAAATTTTACCAAAAACCAGGTAGTTGGTGATTAAGATATATAGAATATTATGTGGTTACAAAGGGACTATATTACTAGGGAGTTTTATAATGAGGCCTCTTCGGATGGCGTTTCGAGAGTTTTGGTGTTTCGATTTAAAGTGTCCTAACCTCCTGACGTCTGTCATGGACTCTATAATTCTGATAGCCCGAACGATTAGTACGATGTAACAGCTATATGATTATATTCAAAGTACTTGAAGGTACTTTAGTCCTATGAAATTTAGGTGGCATTCGAATTCTTTTACGTTGTCGCAGTTATCTGCGATTATATTTGGTTTATCCGAACTCAAGGTGGTGTTCATCAGCCCACAATTTTTACAAAGTTTTACTGATTTACTTTATTTGGTGTGTGGAAAAGTTGCTTTGTTTTACAAAATTGGACGCAAGTATTGTTTGATCATGATTGCCTATAGTACCGAATCCCAATTTAAGCCCATTATCAGGAACTGTCAATTGCATAATTGTAGTTGAGAAATTAAATTATGTGAGCGCGAATGTTATTTTAATAGATCATCGGGGAACGACCTCCCTTCTAGGTGTGACTAGCTATCACCGAGAACGAACGTTATAGCATGTCGAATTTTGGGATGTTTTTCGGGTTAGAACATCATCACGGGCTGAGTAGCAATATTATGCGAACAAGACTGTCGAGCTTCAGTGTCATGAGCTTAGTGTAAATGTAATCTAGTCTTGCGATCCTGCATATTATGATTTATCAAACCTATGAATTCACCAACATTTTTGTTGACGTTTTAAGCAATGTTTTCAGGAGATCAATAGGCATGGGATGCCAGGGATGCATTGGGTTACATTTTGGATTGCACGCTTAAAGATTTAGGTGCATCATGTTTTGGGAAATGCAATGTCAACTTTTGTAATATTCAACAATGAACAAGTAAAGCTATATGCTTTTGTATTAAGTCTTTCAATTTAAATCAATTATCATTTTTTTTTTTTATACGCTTTTTTGTGTCGTTCTTATATATCTTGTGCTATTGATCTTGAAGTAACACGCCCCGGACCCTTATTCCGCTGCGACCCAATTTGGGGGTGTTACAGATTGGTATCAAGAGCCAAGGTTATAGAGAACCAAGTCAAAATGTTTTTGCTGGACTATAACCATTTTCAAACATTGCATTCATAAAAAGGGTTTTTATGGGACACACACTAGTTGTTTTGCATTAGTTAGTTATACTGTATGCTTACATTGACCATACTAGTTGATTGTTATTAGTGGGACTTGTGCATTTCATAATTGATATACGTGTTTATATTATAGTACGTATATTACTATGAGGGTATATTGTAATATATACAAAGATGAGTTGCATTCTTTCGCGAACTCTACAATTATTTATATAAGAGTTAATTTTATATATAATAGGGGAATATTCTTTAGGCAAGGTAGTATGATAAGCTCGTAGGTCCCTAAAGCGCTACCTAAACATTAAGCTATCGAATATGATACCTTACCATCATTCATTTATGCCATAAGTGCATACTCATATTTACCATACCAGCCTTATATAATGTATAAGTTAAGTTTTGCTCGTTGCAAGCAATTATGTTCTCATTATCGACGGTTACCTACACGTCTGTTTATATTAATTCCGAGCCATGGAGATTCCATTGAGCTTCTGATGAGGAGCTAGAGGGACCAATGAAGGATCAGCCTCTATCTGCTGATGCCTCACCTACAGCCCTATCACAGGCTACATAGTTGGATTCGATCCCGGGAGAGGATAAGTAAGGAAGGAGGACCCTGAGGAGGATCCTGCTGACCATCCTGCCGACGGATGAGACAATTATGATAATGAGTCATCTGATGATGACAACGATGATGATGATGTTAAGAAGGATGAGGAGGACGAGGAGGAGGAGGAGCACCTAGCTTCGGCTGACCCTTCTGCTGTACCTACAGATGATCTTGTCCCCTCAAGCTGAGAATACAGAGGCATTTGAGACTGATGTGATCTGTTCTACACCCACAACACCTCTCCTCACCATATCATCTTGGTCTTTTGGACCAATCCCGTGAGTAAGGTTGCTATTTAACGCCATACTCCACAATCACCATCTGCTGAGACATGCATTACCGAGTTTGCTGCTGCACTACCTTCACCGTTACCACCACCAGAGAATGTTGAGTCACTTAAAGATAACATAAGAGTCTAGCATCTAGAATCTTGAGAGGCACCCTAGCCCATAGACAAATAGATTTGTCAGTGTAGCTTGTATTATATCCCACTAAACTCGAGTAATATTCGGTTAGTTGTGTTAATAAAAAGCTTGTACTCTTTTACTCATGTAAATGATGTATTAAGTATTAACCTACGCTGTTGGTTATGATCATGCTACTGTATGATGGGGATTTATTTACGCCATGGTTGCCGTTATCTTATATCTCTGCATAACATATATGTTGGGATCACGGAGTGTCATGATTTTCCTGTGGGAATAGAATCTTCATATAACATTTGATCCTGTGATTCTCAAGAAATAAATGAAACTGTTATTCAGGGGATGAGTGTTGGGTATGAGGGTTGTGCCAGCGAGTGGCTAATACTATCAAGGCTATTGCTATGAACGTGGGAATCAAGGGCACTACAAGAGGGATTGCCCAGAGCGAAAGAACCAAAGTCATAAAAACCATATTGGAGGTACTAGAGCACATGGAGTGGTGCATACCTTAAGAGGATGAGAAACCGATCAAGGCCCTAACAACGTTAAGGATGAGAAGATAGAAGCTTAAAAAGAGAAAGTTGATAGCCTTTGCCTAGCAAATCTAAGTATAACAACAGTTAATCAAGGGATGAGTGTGGAGGAAATTAAGCGGGTTGTAGCCCAGCGAGTGGCTAATGCTATCGAGGCTATTGCCATTTATGAGACAAAAACCAACATGGCCCATAAGCCAATAGGTCAGACCAAACAACAAGAATACAAGGTAGCAGAGAATGCTAACAACAAGAGAAAGTGGGAAGGTAACTACAATGAGCAATGCATCGTTAGTCCTCAATTATACATGGCCTGATCAACTATGTATAATTCAGGAAGGTACCATGCCGTGCTGAGAGTAGTCACTCTAAAAACCTATTGTTAAGGAAACAATTTTCTACTTATATCATGTTTTGTGTGCGTATTCATAGAACGCGTTTACTTTTGGAAATCGAATTAGTAACCATATCAACTAAGCAGACCTTCACTCCGTCTTACTATAAAGTTGGCATCATCTTATACCAAATCCTAAGCCGAGAAGCCAAGACACATTACTAGTCGCCCTAAGACAATTTCGCTATCGAATTTGCTCGCCATTAGAGAATTTACTAAATCACCCATTCAAAATCAACTTAATACCCGTAGAACTTGGTAGTTTCGATGCTATAATCGGTATGGATTGGTTGTCGAAGTACCAAGCGGTCATTGTGTGTGCCGAGAAGATTGTCCACATTCCCTGGAGAAATAAAACCTTAATCATACACGGTGATGGAAGTACCCAGGGAAATGTGACACGATTAAACATCATTTCGTGCACTAAAACGCAGAAGTACATGGAAAAAGGATTTCCTATCTTTTTGGCACATGTCACTGCAAAAGAGGTTGAAGACAAGTCGGAGATGAAGCGACTTGAGGACGTATCAATTGTTCAAGACTTTCCCGAAGTATTTCCTGAGGACTTGCCGGGTCTTCCTCCGACTCGACAAGTGGAGTTTCAAATTGATTTGGTACCTGGTGCTGCACCTGTAGCACGGGCACCTTATCGATTGGCGCCTTCCGAGATGAAAGAGTTATCTGAGCAACTGAAAGAGCTATCCGACAAAGGCTTTATAAGACCCAGTTCCTCACCTTGGGGAGCTCCGGTCTTGTTTGTCAAGAAGAAAGACGGATCATTCCGGATGTGCATTGATTACCGGGAATTGAATAAACTAACGGTGAAGAACCGTTATCCGCTCCCAAGAATTGATGATTTATTTGATCAGCTTCAAGGGTCGAGTGTCTACTCGAAAATCGACCTAAGGTCAGGTTATCACCAATTGAGGGTTCGAGAAGAAGACATTCCGAAGACTGCCTTCAGAACTCGTTATGGCCATTACGAATTTCAAGTTATGCCGTTTGGTTTGACAAACGCACCTGCCGTATTCATGGACCTTATGAATCGGGTGTCCTCATGAACCGAGTGTGCAAACTTATATGGACAAATTCGTATTGATCTTTATTGACGATAATCTGGATATACTCTAAAATCAAGCAAGAACATAAGAACACCTTTAAGCAAATCTTAGGAAATGCTTAAGAAAGGAAGAGTTGTATCCACTTTTCCAAATTGAATTTTGGATTTCAAAAGTACAGTCCGGTCTTCATGTGAATCGATAGTGAAGGAAACATGTATGATCAGCAAAGATGAAGCCATTAAGGATTGGAAATCTCCTAAGTCACCAACGAAAATCTGTTATTTTTAGGTCTTGCTGGATATTACCGAAGATTCATTGAAGGGTTTTCAAAGATCGCCAAACCAATGACTAAGCTTACTCAAAAGAAGGTCAAGTTTGTTTGGGGCGATAAGCAAGAAGCAGCTTTTCAACTGTTGAAGCAAAAGTTATGCAGTGCACCAATCCTTGCATTACCATGCAAGGAAGCGAAGATTTCATCGCATACAGCTACACTTCAAAGAAGGAGTTTGGGGCGCTTGGTGTTGATGCAAAGAGAAAGTGATTCTTATGCATCACGCCAGTTTGAAAATATTCATGATAAGAACTAACAACTCATAATTAAACTTTGGCAGTGGGGTCGCTCTTAAGATCTAGGACATTAATTATATGGAACTAAGTTCCGTTGTTCACCCGATCACAAAGATTTTTGCACACAACATTTTAGATTCAAAGATTGGAACATGAGGCAACGCCGATGGTTAGAGTTGCTAAGTGATTACGATTGCGATATTCGTTATCACCCGGGAAAGCAAATGTCGTTGCTGATTGCTTTAAGCAGGAAAGAACGAGAACCACCCGCTAAGAGTTCGAGCCATTGGAAATACAATTAGTTTGGACCTTACCCAAAACAGATCTTAAATGCTCAGTACCGAAGCGCGAAAACCCGAGAACATTACGAGTGAAGACGTTGGGGAATGTTGTTTATGATAATGCTAAATTTCCAGAAGCTTATTAGTAGAACTAAAGTTGGAACCACGTGCGGATGGAACCCTGGGCCCTCAATGGCAGAATTGGTTACCTGTTCTGGCGAATTTGCGGACGGTGGATCCATGCACGAATCCCACAAATCAAAATCTTCTATTATCCGGGTTCGACAAAAAATGTACCCAAGATATGAAAAAAGCCTATATTGGTGGCCCAACATGAAAGCCGACATAGCCACCCCTAATTAACAAGTGTTTTTGACCTTGGCTAAGGTCAAGGACGAACATCAAAGGCCATCAGGATTGTTGGTATAACCAAGAACCCTGAATGGAACGGGACAACATCACCATGGATTTTTGTCACGAAGCTTTCCTAAGACGTCTCAAGGCTATGACACAATTGGGTGATCGTCTGACCGACACACTAAGTCTCATCCACACCAAAGAGAGAAGACCGGATCCTTGTGGATAAACTTTGCAAATATTGTACTTAAGGATGTGGTCACGAGGCATTGGGATACCCGCTCAATCATTTGCGTCGTGGAACCGTGATACGCAACCAATTTTTGGAGGTCACTTCATGAATGCTTATTGTACTTAATTTGATATGAGTACTGTTACCATCCACAAAACAGACGGGCAAAGCGAGAGGACCATTCAAACTCCTCGAGGATATGCTGCGTGCTTGTGCAATCGACTTGGGAAAGGGTTGGGTTAACCAACTTGCCGTTATCGAGAATTCCATACAACAAAAGCAATCACCTAAGCATCAAAGCCGCACCATTCAAAGCACTTTATGGTCGAAAGTGTACGTCACCGACTACAGTTTGTTGGACTGAAGTGGGAGAAGCTCAAATACTTGGACCTAGAACGTTATCCAAGAAGACCACTAGAAAATCATTTCAGATCAAGCAAAGGATGCAATCCGCTCGTTTAACCAGAAGAGTTAACGCTGACTTAAAGCGTAAGCCAATGGAATTACCAAGTTGTAGACAAGTCATGCTTAAGGTCTCGCTTGGAAATGGGTCCTTGGCGTTATGGCAAATGGTGGAATGTTGAACCCTATGTATGTTTGGACCTTTTAATGTGAAAGAAAGGATGGGAGAAGTTGCTGCTACAAACTTGAACTTCCAATAAGAATTGAGCCGAGTCCATAATACATTCAGTATCAAATCTGAAAAAGTGTCATTCCTGACGAACCATTAGCCTTCCGTTGGAATGGAACATCATCTGATGACAAGCTTCATTTTGATGAGGAAACCCGGTAGAAATAGTTGGCCGTGAGTTAAACGGTTGAAAGCCGAAGACGGATACCATTAGTCAAAAATTTCGATGACTCCAAGAATGTCCTGAGTTCACGTGGGAGCGTGAAGATCAAATTCAAGAAAGAAATATCTCACACCTCTTCACCAATACCAACCTTCGTCAAGTGCTGCATCGTAAGCCTTGAGGACAAGGCTCGTTTAACGGGGGAAGTCTATAACACCCTGTGTTTTCAAGTCATTGACGACGTCGATAAATCCGCAATGTACCTTTTGTATTGTACGCGTTTCTTGTAATTTCAAAATGTAAGTTTAAAATCGCGTAGTCTAAAAATTGAGCGTTCATGAAACGGATCATCAAACAATTAACTGTTTATATTACGCAAGGTAAAATAATATTATGAGGATAATTAATTAACATTTGTTCATCTATTATTTAATCGGCGATTACGTAAAGTGTAGACGTTTCGCGATAATTGCGTTTAGGAGGCCACTCCCGGAACCACCAAAACTTATCTACGCTTCAACAATACCCACTTTTAATACCCAATACATAAAATTAGCGAATATAATCATCAAAATCTCATGTTTTGCCGGAAATATCTTGCCATTTTAACAAGTAATATGTCAAAAGTCTTCACTTTGGTCAAAATGACACCATACTTCATTAACCTACACCATACTTCTTTATTTCCTAGCCATACCTTGCTTACTTTGACTAAAGACCATCCCTATGACCATGCTATGTTCTTTGACTAACTATTTCACCTTTTTGGTCATCTATATCTTATATACATACATTGCATAAAAGATATAACACTTACATACAATAACAACAATCGTAAATTTTTCCACAATCATGTCCTCCCCATCTCTATATTGCTACGGCAATTATCAAGCACTCTACCAAATCCATAGCAATTTTTATGCAACCCATACACACTTATACACATCTATCCTAAGACATTCTAAGGTGTTTTCATCCATTGAATCACCATTTACAAGTATTAATCAAGAAAAGGAAGCTAGGGTTTTTGTTAAGAAAATAAGGGTTTTCTTAAGTGCAAGCTTTGGTTTTGTGGCTAAACAAGGGTTTAGCACTAGTTTATCATCATCATCATACCCCATAAGGTCTACTAGAACTCTTTATATTCTTGTAAACTTTCTTTGAAATGCATATGATATTTCTATTTAGTTTAATCACCATTTAGGATTTTATCATGAAAATGGAGTTTATACTTGAAATGATCATTTTATACACTTATATACATGTGGTGTTAATACTTGTATCACACTAAAAAGGATGAGAAAATATTGTATCAAGTTATTTTGGTGTAAAAATGATTATGGGGTAATTAGGGTTTTTATGGTTTCATAATATGTTTCAAGATAAAGAAATACTTAAGACAAGTTAAGGTTAATTATGGACTTATATTAAGGTTATAAGATCATTAAAATAAGGTTATATCATGATAAGAAAATATGTACACTTATATAAAAAGTATAAAGTGGTAAAACATAAAAACAAGGTCAAAAATGAACTTATGAAAGTTGTCTAAACATTCTGTCCGAAAGTGTTATAAAAATATACTTATTTTATATTTTTATAAGATAATACAAATCACGACGATTCCGAAAAGGTAAGAAACTTGTTAAACGGATTAATAACGAAAAAGTTACGTTAAAACATTTAATACGTAAAAAAACGGAGTTTAAAAATGACTTTTATAAAACTTATATCAAACATCTAGTTTTGAAGTTTAAACAAAAAAACACAATAGTTTAAGTGTATTCCAAAATGATAAGAAACGTAATTTTTCAAATTAAAAACTAAAGAGTTATGACCTCTTCAAATCATCCTCCAAGACTCCAATCCTTTCAGATAATTTTGTAACCAAATTCATCAATTCTATTAGTTTCAGGCAACCCTCATCACTTCCATGTGAGTGAACATCATGGAGAGGTGATTCATTGGGTGATGGAACATGGTACTCTGCATCAGTTGAAGGTTGAGGTTCAAAGGTAGGTTCAATAGAAGGTTCAGATGATAGTGAAGGTGATGATGTGATCCTTGATGGTGAAGATGAAGGTGTAGGTGAAGTAAGCATAGTAGGAAATAACCTAATTTCTACCCCTGTATATCCTTTGGTAAGCCTCCTCATGTTACTAAAAACCTTGTTATTTAGAGAGAGTACAAGATATGTGCTGGAATGTGTCTTAAGCTGTTTCTTCTGCATATCTAGGCAAATTTGAATTAACCTAGGATACATTAAAAACTTATGGGGGCTTCCTATGTTTGTGACCATATGTTCAAAAATCAGCCTAGAGAAGTTGTATTTCCTATTTGTTGCTAAGCAGATAAGAGCAGTAGCTATGTTACTACTAAATTGCTCCCAAGCAGTCTTCTTAGGGCTAAGACAATGAAGTAGAGTATGTATAAGAAACCTCCATTGAGGTGAGAAAACACCCTTCTGAAAAGTTAACTTATCTGAATCTGTTTGATACCCCATGAGTGCAAGCTGCTCAAAAATCTCTGAGATGGGAATAGAAGTGATACCATCATGATCTTCCAACTTGAGATATCTTCTTAAGGAGGCTTCAGTGATAGTCTTGGATTGGCCATCAATGATAGCAGTGATTGTTACCTCCCCATCAGTGTCAGTAGAAGCTTCAGCAGTTCTCCAAAATTGTTTGATGAATGAGATATAGATTTCTGGCTTCTTAGTGAGAGCATAGCTGATATGACTTTGACTTAGGAAGTCAATAACTTGATGAAATCCCTCACTCCCTGTAGACTTTTCCAAGAACGCAGCCATATTGTGCTTATCACAAAATTCCAAACTAGCCATGAGTAAAAAGGTGATTAATTATGTGGGATATGATCGTTTAGGAAAGTATGAAGGCTGGAGAAAGTTAATTGAGATTATTTAGAGAAAACATAGAGATATGGTTTGACCGACTTAAAGAAATTTGAGTTTATCATGAGTAAATCAAGCGAATATATAGAAAGATCATGAAAGTCCAATTAGTCAAACCCTATATCGTAGGTATTTGGCGGAAATATCTCAACGGCTCTATTTATTAATGAAAAATTCTGTTAGGGCTCAAGCAGTGCTAACGGTCATCCAGCAGTACCAAATTTGGTCTAGCAGTACTAAAATAAGCCTAGCAGTATTAACTTCTCCACCAAAAGCAGTACAAACTCCAAACTTGTGTATCATTCAAAAATAGCTTCACACAATCTCTCTTTCTGTTTTTAAGCTCACATTTTATCTCTCAATTCTTTTAACTCACTTTGCACTCTGTCTGTTTTTCACACATCTCTCTATCTGTTTTTAAGCTCACCAATTCTCTCTATTCTTTTGGCTCACAAATTCACACAAAGTATAGTTTTTGGCAAACTACCAGCCATTAACGGATTTGAGTAGTCTTTACCAATAGCCGTTTGCTCTGGACTAGTCAATTCTTGATGTCTATAAGACATGGTGAACTGATGACCATTTGTTGTGTGGTGTTAAAACCAACACTTTAAGAACAAACAACATTCCTCCCCTCAAATAATGCATCATTAAGAAACCAATTTCACACTTCATTGTTTATCCTGAAAGAGTTAGCTCAAAACCAAGAAAAATATGATCTAACCATTTTTCTTGTTTAGCAGTATTAAATGTTACTAACATAATTAACAGTGAGACATAGAAATAACTAGCAGTACTAACTATAAGTAACAGTTTTGTCAAACAGTCTTAAATATAACTAGCAGTACTAATTATAACTAGCAGTATTAATTTACAAAGACTTAACAGTACTAACATTTAACAAACTTTACAAAAACAAACAAGAGATATGGGCATTAGGGATTTAGCATTCCAATACTTGAGACCAAGTACTGAAATCTACCAGCATCAAAACCTTTTGTAAGAAGATCTGCTACATTATGTTCAGTGTCAATCTTAGCCATTTGAATCAACTTTTTAGCATTGCAGTCTCTTATAAAATGATGCCTAATCTCTATATGTTTTGTTTTAGAATGTTGAACAGGATTTTCTATTATGCAGATAGTACTATTATTGTCAATATAAATAACAGTATTCATGAAATTGTACCCATAGTCCAGCAGTTGGTTTTGTATCCAGAGAACCTGTCCACAGCAACTTGCAGCAGCCACATATTCAGCCTCAGTTGTAGAAGTGGCAACTACAGTTTGTTTCTTGCATTGCCAAGAGATCAGCCTATTTCCCAAAAACTGACAACCTCCAGTGGTTGACTTCCTATCTTGTGTAGCTCCAGCATAGTCACTGTCAGTGTAAGCAACTAATTCCAATGGAGAATCCTTAGAATACCAAAGTCCTAAAGATGGTTTTCCTTTAAGGTATCTAAAGATTCTCTTAACAGCTAAGAGATGGGATGTCTTTGGAGAAACCTGAAACCTTGCACATGCACAGACTGCAAACATGATATCTGGCCTGGATGCTGTAAGGTACATCAAAGATCCTATCATAGATCTATAAAGATGTTCATCAACATCAGCAGCATCTCCATCTTGAACCAAAGGCTTTTCCAAATCTGTTGGAGTAGAGGCAGACTTCACATCTGTGTAGTTGTACTTTCTCAAAATCTCATGGACATATTTATCTTGACTGATAAAAATGCCTTTCTTTTTCTGTTGGACCTGTAAACCCAAAAAGAAGGTAAGTTCTCCCATAGAACTCATTTGAAACTTATCCTTCATAAGCTTCTCAAACTCATCACATAACTCCTTCTTTGTAGATCCAAAGATAATGTCATCCACATAGATTTGAACAAGCAAGATATGTCCCTTTTGTCTCTTGATGAATAATGTTTGGTCAATCTTTCCTCTTTGAAAACCATTGCACAAGAGATAATTTGCCAAAGTGTCATACTAAGCTCTTGGTGCTTGATGCAGTCCATATAATGCTTTTACTACCTTATAGACTTTATCAGGATGGTTAGGATCTTTAAAACCTA
>BQNB010066307.1:0-34615 GCA_026074375.1 Tanacetum coccineum
TCATTGTTCTTCGCTTCCTTACAATATTCTAGGCTTGATCCATTAGTATTTACTTATGATTGCATGAAACTTAGTTTATAGATCCTTTTAATATTGCTTCTTGTGATGGATGTGCGCGTTAGTCTTTGAAAAACTAGCCATAAGATATAAATATGGCATAAACGTCTAGGGAAATGCGAGTATGTAGAAAGGACCGGTAACAATCTTTATACTACCTTACCCCTAATATGGTTGATCCCTCTTAAGTGTTTTAATGCATGTAAGGTATTCTTAGGGGCCTTGTAATAGTCTTCATACTACTTGTCACACCCCCAGACGGGGCCTGGACGGAATACGTGTCCGAGGGCGTGACGTCATCATATTTCAAACAAAAGGCACGAGAGAACGACCACTAATGGAGGTTTTGAAAATTATAACTCGTTGCATTATTTAAAAATTGATAAGTTTTACAAGATTCCAAAGAAAGTAAACATTTGCGAAAGCATAAGTAAAATGTAGCGGAAGCATAATTAAGTTTTGAAAAGTCAACGAGTATGAATGATAATAAAGTCTTGAAAGATGATATCATATTGCACGTAGACTCCACATAGCACGTCAAGAAGTCCAAAGCTATTCACCTGAGAAAAACATGCTAAAAACGGTCAACATAAAGTTGGTGAATTCATAGGTTTAAGTAAAACATTTATGAGGATCAAAAACGTTTAGTGAATACTGCCTTACTCGCAGTATCATGAAAAGTATTTAGTAATCAGAAACGTTCAACCAAAGTAGTATGGACCACAAGACTTCAAAATGTATGCGACAGTTATAGGAGATATAACTTCACATAAAATGGGGTGGGTATTTACGTTGCACTAAGCTCATGCCACCAAAGCCTTAAGTATACGTTGTTATAAGTTGGTGCCCCGGTAGATGCATTGCCTAACACCTAGTTCCTCAAATGAAATGCGTCCGTTGACATGGTAGTGCGTTGTTATCTACCCGGACGGGGGAGTTCAATCCCAATAGATCTATTCACAGCATTCGCGCTCCCTCAACCGGTCCTCCGGTCAAGAAATTAACGGTTCATGATAGGGGGACTTCATGGCAATAGGGTAACTTAGGCAAACCACGTAAACAGGGAAATTCTCACGTAAAGTACTTGTGTCCAAAGTAAAAGTAACCAACGTATTCGTAAAAGTTTAGCGTACTTATATTCATAAGTCAAAAGAACCAACGCATCCATAAAAACTCTGGGTATTTGTATCCATAAGTAAAAGAGTGTGAAATCAATCATGTAACCAGTTTGTAATCAACGTATACGAGTTTGAAATTCAGTAATGTAAACGAGTTTGTAAACGAGCATGTTTCTCACCCCAAAAGTAGTAAAGTATATGTAAAACAAGTAAAACGTGGGGCTATGAACTCACCTCGACGTTGCAGAACAATTGGTAGATATGCAAATAATAAGCGCATCATAGACGGAAAACGAAATGGCTCGGCCAAGAAGATGCAGCTTAACTTATCGGCTAAGTCCCACTAGCTTAGGATGATGAGTTTGGGTTTTCTGATGGATAAGCACATCAACACATCACGTTGATAAAGGATTGAGGTTTCAAGTTGTAAGAGTTTGGTGGTTGGTTAAGTAAAATAAATCGAAAAGAAAACGCAAGGCATGTAATATATTCCGTATATATTACATATAAAAAAAGAAACAATTATATAATTCATATGGTGAATTATATAATAAAGACAAACAACCAAAAGAATAAGTCGCAATATATAATACTTTATAAGTATTATATAAGAAACGTGAGAAAATAATTGTAACAATATAATTCGACACATTTTCGGAAAGCACCAAATAATTTAATAAAGAGTTCTCGTTTAGAAGTAAACACACGTTTTAAAGTTACAAATTATGTAAACGATGTTTCTAAAACTTTTACAAAAGTTATGATTTTATTTTCTAGTCGGGAATTTATAAAATAATATTTATAAATTAGTATTTCGTTTTCTCGACGGGTTGTAACCAAAATAGTTGTCTCATTTGTAAAAGTGTAGTTTTCGTTTGTTGTCGCGTTATTGTATAATTACATATTAAAATCTTAAAAACTATATAACTTCGTCCGTTTATCGGGTTTCTAAAATAATAGAATTTGTAGCGAAAAATACAAAGTATATAAATTTATAAAAATTTCGACATGACCTATTCGTTTATACAACGTTTTCCATTTTTACAAAATTCAACGTTTTCCCCTTTTCAATCAATCCGTGTTTGCAAAGTATCTATATTTTTAACTAGACTAAATAAATACCAACGATAAGCAAAACCAAACACACCCTATATGTTGTAAAACACAAAACCAAACGCCCTATATGGGCAGCCTTAAACCCAGTTCCAAACAGCCCCTTATGGGTTGTTAACACCAAAACCAAACACCCCTTTAGGCAGTTTTAAACCCATATCCAAACACCCCTTTTTCTGCCATAAAACACAAATCCAAACACCCTATAATGGCAGTTTTACCACCAATCCAAACGCACCCTAAATTTTATAAATCACCAAAAACGATAATACTAAATAATATAACTATTTAACCAATTTAAACCACCAATAAATTAGATCTTGCAATAATTTATCAATCGATTATACAAATCAAACCCGCAACCTATACGTGCCCTCACACTAAACCTAAACAACCCGAACATCTTTTTCTTGGAGTGGTGGCTGCTGCGGCTGTTGTGGGGTTAGCCGTGGCGGCTGTCGTGATGGTGGTGGTGGTTGTATCGCGGTGGCAGCGACGTGGTGATGTTGGTGGTTACGGTGGTGATGGCGGGGGTGAGTAGCTGACGAGGGAGGTGAGATGGAGGTGCGATAGTGGTGTTCAGATGATAGTGACGTGAGGATGGAGGCGGCGGAGGTGAGAACGAGGTGATGAGGTGGAGGTGGAGGTGACAAAGTGATGGAGGTGTGGTGATGTATGTGGCGGTGGTGGATCTGTGGTGTGGCAGCGGCGGTGGATGGCCGGAATCCGGCCAGAATCTGGCCGGAAAAGATGGGAGGCGCCGGAAATGTTTAGAGAGGGAGAAGAGATGAATATGTGTGAGATGGGGGCTAGGTTTATGAGATGAAACCCTAATTAGTTTCTTATATATACTTAAAAGTTATAAAATAAACTGTAAGGTGTTTAATACTTGAGGGGTAATGGTGTAAATATTACCACAAGGACCAAAAGTGTAAATTTTGTTAAATATTGATTCGGGACTCGTTTAGGCAACTTAACGAATGATTTAAAACGCGAAAGTTACGCTGTTACGTTTAAAATAGTTTTTCCCACGAAAATGAGTATTTACTCGACTATTATTTTATAAATACTTTTATAAAATATATTTAAAATGTTTATTAAATTATTGGGTATCACTTTTAAGCTTTGACCGTAAAATAAACTTTAACTTTAACCTTCGCGTTTTAAATAAACGATTTTGAATAAAATATTAAATAATTTATTAAATATTTTTATTTAATAAAAAGTGATAATTAAATATAAATTTAATTATTTTTGTGTCGATACGCGTTGTATGCGGTTTTCAAAACTTTGCGAGGCTATTTTAGTCATGTTCTGCTTGGTTTCGTGTCTCGGATAAAACTGAAAAGTTGTCCGGAATGTCATTTTACATCAAATTGTTTTAGAGTCTGAGTCGTGAAAACGTAATTTAGCGGGTTGTTTTTGATAAGTCAATTTAGGATAACATATATCTTCTCGTTTTCAAGTCAAATAAGTTTGAAAAATAAATTTGAAAAGGAGCGATAATAATAGTAATTATGATTTATTATTTAAATACGTTTCAAAAAATTTACCGGCTACGCGGTAATCGTTTTTGTGTGACCGTAAAAGGTCAAAAGTCAAAAAGTCAAGTCGGAACCAAAAGTCAAACGGTAAAATAGTTATTTAAAATTTCCGAAAATTATCGGGTGTGACAAGTAGTCACACCTTTGACTTCATGATTTGATAATTGAGCATCGTTAATTGCTTTTGTCAACCTATATACCTCGAACTTGAGCTCGCTTAGTGAATTGTTTCTTTCATTTAGTAAAAGCTCATTGGTTGTTTTGAATTCTCTAATGAATGCCCCCATTTCCTCGTGTTCTCGTCTTCCTTCGTCGATAAACTTGTATAACATTTCTTCCATTGTTAGTTTCCTTGTGGGATAGGAGAACTGGAAGGGGTGGAATCTAAATGATGTTCCTGACATAAAAGACATGATTCAAAGTAAAGCTATTCTAGGAAAATTAAAGTTTGCAAAGATAATGAATTCTGCGGTTAATACGCCGTATATATTTTTGCAAAATACGTCGTATACACAGCAAAGTACGAATACGCTGTATCTGTTTAAAAGGTCAGATACGTCGTATTCAACTGGTGAATACGCCATATCACCAGAACATAGTACTTTGAAGGCAGTTAAATGGTGCAGGAATTTAAACACAATTAAAAACACAATGCAATTAAATACAAACAGAATTAAATTATGCTAATTAAATTAATTTAAGCTATTGGTTAGAAATACTAATAAAATTAAAGGTTAAACTTTTTCACTCCCCGGCAACGGCGCCAAAAACTTGATGTGCTGTCGTGTAGGGTCAATTTATTGATTACCAAGTTTTAAATTTATATTTAGCCGACTTATCCTAAAACAACACTTTAACGGGCAGTGTACCCGATCGGGTAGAGTTTCATGGTAAGTAGGGTGTCAAACACTAAGAGCGAGGTCGTTAACCTTATATTCTATTGGTATTTTAGTTAATCTAATTAATCTAGTTAGTTTTAAACCTATGCTAAACCTAGTTCTAATGATAATGGGGGTTTTCAGCCTGAGAGACTGGCACAGGTTTTATGGTGACAAAAATCAATTCAATACACAATAAACATGCAAGAAAATAATCAGAAGATAAAAGAGCAGTACAAGCCAAATGATAGAAAACTGTATTAGCCATATTAAATCCGATTAAATGTTGGTTTGTTTGTTTAGTGCAATGATTTCTTATCTCGAAGCGGCATATCATTCTTAAGACTTAGGCGGGACATCATCCTAAGACCTAGACACGTTGAATCCTATCACAATTAACGTATCCGCATAAAGCATCCTTTTAGTTTAATTATAATCTATCTAAGGATTAAAGAAATGGTGATTGATTGAGAGTTTTATATACCCAAAATATATATACTAATATAACTTTAAGAGAAATTAAGAAAATTACCAAGTTACCCTTGATAAAATTCACTCTCAAAAATATATATAATATAATATAAAATACGTATATTAAACCGGGTAAGTATGATCACCCGGGTCGTTTCCCCAACGACTAGTGAAATTGAAACCTCGTTTAAGTCCGGATTCTGATTTGAATGAGTAAATGGATGATTTGATAGTCTAAAGCAACAATTAAAATGGGCAATTAAAAACAATTAAACAATTAAACGAATACGAAAATCAAATAAAACGCGATTAAAAAAAACAAGTAAACTAATTTTAAATCCTAAAAATGTAAACTAAAATTCTAAACCTAAGTTAAGACAAAAGAAAATTTTAGGAAAAAGAAAAACATTTTTTCTTTGATTATTTTTGAATTAAAAACTATAATAATAATAAAACTCTTAAAAATAAAGTCTTAAAAATTTTATAAAAAATTACACTAAATAAAGAAAGTATGCAGAAATTTTCTAAAAATAAAAGCCCTAATTTTTATCTTTTTATAAAAGTTTAATTGAACTAATTAAAACCTAACCCTAACTATTAATTAAAACTTAATAAACTAATTAAAAACTAACTTAGGGACTAGCTGTGAAAGACTTAAGGACTAACGGGCTAAAACATTTAACGGGCAAGGATTAACTGGAAAACAACTAAGAAAAATTACAGGAATGGTCCCTGAGGACTTACCCCGACAACAAACTAAGTCCAATTATAAGCTTAAATTCTAAAAGTGCTTATCACTAAAAACTTAAAAGAGCAAAGTTGTAAAGGAAGCTAGGGAGAACAACTTTAACAAAAGCACTATGGTCTGAAACTCAAAGATAAGCTCTAAAAGAGCTTCTCAATAAGCTGTTACAGAAACTAGGGGTTTGAGGTCTATGAATTTGACAAAACAGCCCATAAAAGTTCAAAATAAGCTTATGTGAAAAAGGAAAAAAAGTTCTGGGAAGCTTATGAAATGCTGTTACCTATGAATGCTACGAAATCTAAGCTAGATGTACTTCTAAACAACTAAAAAGTGAGCATGAACTAAGCAAACTCAGGTAAATAAGCAAGTTAGCACAAAATCCAAATGAGTTTTAAAAGCCTTAAAAAGAATAAACTAGACTCTAAAAACTTTAAGGACTTCATTAAACTACCTTATAATCATCTAATTTAAGCTAGAAATCTCAACCATAACGCTAAATACAAATTAAACCTTAAAATTCCTCAGTACTGTTTTTGGCTTTTTTTTACACTTTGTTGACAGACAAAAAATAAGCTATGTAAATAAGCTAGAAAATGAAAGCTAACACTTTTATATATTAAGTATAGATAATCTTAGCCCTAATTGAATTTAGATTCTAAATTTCCTTTCTTACTTAACTAAAATTAAGCTAAATGTGGCATTACTAACTTGTGAAAGCTAGTACTAACTTTTTGTAGTACTGGTAGTGTAAAGTATCAGCAGTACTAACTTTTTGTTAGTACTGGTGCCCTTTGCGCTAACGGTAAAACCAAGAGTGAGGTTTCTAATGGAAACATGCACTAACAACACACTCAAATAAGTGTTTTAACAAAGTCCAGCAAAGATCCTAAACCCTTGGAGGCTTAGAGCCAACAATTGCACAAGTGAAATTCAAAAAGAAACGTTTCCCTGTGTAGAATCAACATAATAAATCATAACTTTTTCTATTTCACAATCTAACTTCTAAAAACTATCTGCCTAATGATTTTAAAGGAAATCTAAGCTGACTTAAACAATTTCAAAAACTTACTTTGACTTTGGGAGGTCAAAATAGCTTAAACCAAACACCACTTTAAGACTAAGCCATTTATGATTAAGCTACTAAGTTTGAAATCCAATAAACAAGTGCTTAATACCAGACAATTAACAGATTAAAATTACTTTAATAAGCATGACTTAACAACTAAATAAGCAATAATCTAAGATTAAGCATACTTTTGCTATATTTTTGGTTTTAGAGGTTTTTAAGGGACAATAAATTATGAAAATCTATGATTTGTAAACATAAAAAAAAATGTAAAACAGCATAAACAACTATGAGATAAAACTCAAACAAGCTAAACTAATATAAGCAAAGAGAATAAGCAAATAAGCAGATCTAAATATAGAAAGCAATAATATCATTATTTAAAGCTAGAATTAAAGGAAATGAAAGAGAAACTTACAAACTCCTCTAGCTAAACAAGAGGACCAATAAAGGCAGCTACAAGCTCCCTAGCTTATTAGATAAGCTAGGGTAAAGTCCTTGGGATCTCTTCCAAGTTAAGATCCCCTTCCAAAAAGCTCATATCCAAATAGGTCCATGATAGATTAAACTGATTTAAGGTTTAGGTAAGATTAATACTGAATTCAAATAGCTCTATTTCAGCTTATAGACTGAAAGAGCTTTAAAATAAGCTTATTAGCTTATTGAGACAACTTAGCTTATTAAGAGAGTTTATGAAAAAGGAACTTTGAGAGATTAAGAAAAACTAAATTTCATTAATAAAAGTTACTGATTACATTACTTGGAAAGGAGATTACAAAACATTTTAAGGAAAATTACATTTAAGAAAAATACGAAATTTAAGCTAGACTAAATTACTAAAAACCTAGATATCGTGTGTGTGAGAGGTGAGGCCTATTTATAGGCTGCCTTGGAAGATTCTAGCCCTCTTGCCCTGCTCTCCAAACTTTCAATCTCAACCATTCATTTCTTCAATCATCCAAGCATCAATTGTGGCCGTTTGATCAAGCTGTGGACACCTGAAGATTGCCAGCGTGTCATTCCATTGATGTGACGTTTGTGCTTCTTTTGTGAGTGTTTTAGTGCAAAAACTAATAAATTGTGCTTTCACCATTGTTGACGTGGCCTTTGATTGGGAGAGGTTAAGTAATCCTTTGATAAAGACTGATTTGTCCCTTCATTTGTGTTAGTGAGCTCATGAATTGACCTAAACACCCTTTAATTTGGAAAACCCCTTTGATTTACCCTGGATGGTGAAACGGGGAAGAAAGGTGAACAGTAACTGGTTCGCGCCCTTTCTTTGACAGTTAAAACTGTTGGAATTTGGTGAGTTTGCACATTTGGTCCTTCTCTTTCTTTCCTCTCTTTCTAGTTATAAAACAGTTTGGGAATTTGCAATTTTGGCCCTTGTGTTTTATAATAAAAGGAAATGGGCTTTGTTGACTTTTGTTGACCAATGATTGGTTTTTTCTTTGACTGAGGCTTGACTTTTCGGGCTTCGGCTTTGTACTCTTCTGATTCTCGTGTCCGTGCTTGCTTGTTTTTGACTGTTTTCTTGTGATTTTTGATTTATCCGTACCTGCACACACAAAACACAAATACAAGCATATTTTTGCCATTTTTGGTCTGTTTTGGGTTTAATTGGGTTATTTTAAGTACAAACGGATATGCGTATTCTACACTTATCAGTGATCTTGTTAAACCCTAGCCCATCAGGACTTTACCTACTTACTGTTTGACGGTATTTTATATACTAGTAGTTCACTGTTCAAGTCTTTACCAATTAATTAAAAACATACTTGTTGAAACATACGGGTCACCTGCCGGTCCAACTAAGCTTATAATTTAAAGGCAAAGATAGAACATTATTTGTGATCCTATTGGTCCAGTTATATAAAACACGGTATGGAGAGCTATCCCAGTATCTAGATTACTTGGTCCGTATCACTAGACCCGGTTGAATGATAGGTCACATATTCAAACACGTAGACAAGTATTAGGTGATAAACATAATTAAACATTCAATGATTAATTAAGCAATTCGGATTAAAACAAACCAAACATTAAATCTTCATTAAGATGGCTAATACCCGAGGGTATTAGCCTACAACCATTGTAAATATACAAGCGTGATCAATTAACCAAGGCAAACTAAACGTTTTATCGAACGTTACCAAAAATTAAATGATTACAAGAGTATAGGAATTACGCGGTGTCTTTTATAGAATTATGGTTGATGCTTGACCTTTGGCTGCTCTTCTTCACTTCAGAAAATCGTCTTTTATGAGTATGGTATAGAGAATATGATTTTGCACACTGAAAACTCATTTTTGAGTCTTCTATTTATAGTGTCTGAAAAAGACTGGATATGCCGTATTGAGTAAGATCAATACGGTGTATAGGAGTAATTTCCTTGGAGTGCGCGCTACGTTCTCAATTAATTAATTATTCTTTCCCAATTTATATTTATTACCGAATCTCTGAATGTTAATCCAGCTGGATATGACGTATGTTGGCAGTAAGATACGCCGTATTGGGAATTGATCAAACGCGTTTTCTTGTGAAGTCCAGGCGCTGATACGCCATATCTTCTTTGCGGATACGGCGTATTGAACAGAAAGGAGCAATCTTCAAATATCATCGTTTAAGCTCCAAAATATGTGCCTTTAGCTTCTCTTCACAAATCACTCCGTAATTACTGCAATTTACAACTTTAAGCAATTAAGTGACAATTCTTGTAATAATTATATAAAAGTGAGTAATATATTCGAGATAAATGATGGTATAAATGTAACGTTATTTGATGTCATCAATGGCCTGGTGTTTTTTTAGAACGTATACATTAGAGATAGAAACTATAGTAAAACATGATTGGTCCATCACATTAGCCACATCTTTATGTGCTGCGTTGTCTGGAATTTCCAAGGGTAAGTAATGCTAGTAAACTTGAACAACTAATGTATAATAATTTGTTATCGTTTAATTATATCCGATATAGACACCGGCGGCAGATAATAAACTAAAGTAGGTTACTGTCAAGTTTTTGGAAACCATGCCCTATTAATGCACGAAGTAAAGGCTGTAGGAGTTACAAATAGCTTGGTGTTTTAGTTTAATTACATTGATAGTTATGTCTTATGAGTTGCCTGTTAGAAGACTAAAGGCCCTTAAGGTTTTACTATTTATATGTGGGTTGTAGGGCAAAGTATTGTATCATTCCCACATAGTTAGTCTACCAGTCATAGTTGGTATACATGAGTCCTTTTTTATTTTAGAAAATCTGTTCGCTGCTACTGGGTCCCCTCGATTGGCAGATAAGATGAAGTATGTGTTTGGTCGTTCGCGCGGTGAAGACGATTCTTTTGCTAAGTTAATGCGCGATCTCTGTTTAGCAATGAGGATCTCGTTGAGCAAGAAGTGTAGGCTGGTAGCCGAGTTGGAGGCGTTGGGTGAGCGGGAAGGTGCTGCGAAGCCTTTGGAGCATATGAGAGACATTGTTGCTTGTAATGCTGTGACACTTAGGGAGTTGAAAACACTGTTGGCATGTGCTCAGGTTGGGGTGAATTTGAAGGCTAGTTATGTGGCTGATATGGAAGAGAATGAGTAGGCGTTCATAGGTGCTGGTGTCCCATTTTATCTGTCCTGTTGTTTAGTGATCAGTTTTGTTTAGGTTGAATAAAGATTGTTTCGGGTGTTTCTGGTTATGTAATGATCTTTTTGGTCCATGAATAATAAGAGTATGGTGTTGGGACATTTACATGTTAACAAATCCTATAATGATATCTTGTTTTAAATTGAATGCAGTATACCAGAAATCATAATGTATATATAGTTGGGTTTTTTTGTTTGTAATGGTATCGAGTGATCTGGTTTTGGCCAATTTGTGTTTAACGTGCCATGTGGTGTTGCTGATTTTCGGAGGTCATTAGGTTGATCAATTTGATTCCCAGCTCCAAATAGAGGAGATCTGTATGTGGCAGCCTCTTGCGATTTACTGAGGGTTGGATTTAGTTCAATTATTTTGTGCCAGTAGTAACGGTTTGTCGTGGGTAAATATATTGCAAGACAGTGTTGCTCATGGAGATGTGTTTATGAATTTTAAGCGCTTGTAGCGTTAATAATGTACTGCATTAGAACTGTCACTTGGTAAACTGTATAACGTTGTTTTAATAAACACGTATGTTTGAATTAGCCGTCTGTAGACAGTAACAAAATAGCAAACGATGCTCAAATTAATGATGGTTTTGCGTTTTTTTCGTTTTCTGAATTGCGTTGTTGCGTTTGAAACGTTTTTTATATTATGATCTGTGAAGTTTAGGATGTACTTAGATTGTTTTGACGAATGTTTCCCACCCATAGGGGGTTGTTTTGTTGTTAGCACCGCATCAGGTTTTTGGTTTTGTACGTTTCAAGTGGGTTTGTCTGCATAAAAGTCGTATGTTATTCACAGCGTCTGAATTGGCGGATTGATTAATCGTGTTAGTCGATATGGTTGTATGGTGCGTGTCAATATGTTTTCTGTTTTACTAAGCATCTTTAGAACTCTTGTTGATTATATTTAGAATATGTTTTTATATGTACAGGATGATCAAGAAGTTATGCGACTGGGTATGGATAACTTTTATGCGTATTGTGCTGAGACCGGCGTCGTATGCATAAATAGCAGGTGCTCATGTTTGTTGGTTAATTGTTGCGGTTTTTTACTATGCATAGTTTTGGATGCGTAGGAATGAGTAGCAAAGCTTTACCATTGTCTGGTGTGCACATTTAGTGGGATGGCCGGATCATCCAGGAGGTATGTTTCGTCGCCAAACTTGTAGGTTATGGATTGTATTTAGAATTAAACTGCCTGTATATCCCAAGTAATTTATACCAAATAATTTAATAAAGAGGATAATCACCATGCGCAAAAGGGACTGTCTTATTTGTATGTGGGTCATGAGTAATTATAACCTAAACAATTGTTGTAGAAACGTAATATCCAATTAGTGTAAGGTTAAGTATATTATTGATTGTAGCTCTACATGGTGCGGTGTAATGCTGACCGTGACTGAACATAGCATCTTGAACTGAGGTTATAAAGTGGTTGCAATGATAGAATGGTAATTATAATTAACTAAATATCAAATCCACTTCCTAATGATATAAATAAGCTAACAACATAGGGCTGTGCCAGTATGGTTCACAGATTTTAAGAGGTGGACTAAACGTCATGACCAGACTGGTTGTTGCAAACATTTAGTCCATTATCCAACATGAGACTCTGCATCTTAAGAAAAGTTGTTGAATGTCTCCTTAAAGACGATGTTTCGTGTGTGATGTTTTAGTTGTCTGTCTTCGTCTTCGACCATTAAAATCTTTAGCCCGTCAAGGCTTGTGACTCTAGACAGTGCCACATAGAGCTGACCATGACTGAATACGAGTGTTGGCAAATAGAGCCCGACATAATTAAGAGATTGGCCTTGGCTTTTGTTAATGGTCATAGTGTAACATGGTTTGAGTGGGAATTGTCTTCGTTTTAACACGAACGGCCACGTGGTTTGTATCGATGTCAGCACGATTCTGTGTATGAGGACACTGTCTCCTATATGTGAGCCAGTAAGGATCTTGGCTCGAATAATGAATTGGACAAGATCGGTAATGATGAGTCTGGTGCCGTTGCACAAGCCTAGGGTTGGGTTTACATTCTGTATGAGCATTACGGGGAGTTCCCTTTTCAAGCAGAGGGCATGTGGGGGCATTCCTGGGAAATTCAAGGTGTTTAAGAACTCAACCGGGTATAGATGATGTTGATCTTCGGTGTCTGTTGATGCCTTGTAAATTTTGTCTGCACTATTGTAAGTCATCGACACACCACCCAGTTTCTTGAACATGAACTCATTAGATGCATCCACATCATCATTTTTGGGTGTTAGTATCGCCCTTTCTTTAAGATACAATTCTTCGGTTTGCCTTGTCGTGAAGTCGGGGTATGTCTCAAGAACAATCTGCTCTATGGGATTACTCCACGATTTGATGAGGAATTCTTTCGGAATATCAATCCAGGTAGGCTCATCCTCTGTTTCTTTTTTCTTGACTGGTAATTTCCCGTCACCAACAGCTAACACCCATCTATTGAAGTTTTGTTTTCGAAGATCAATTTCTCCGTTGCCAAAATACTCATTAACTCGCATACTGCATGTAAGTGTAAAAACTTTGCAACACTTCCACAACTCTGATCGGTTAATGCAAGATTGCATTACCTTGGGTCTTTTAGCTTTTGGGATAACCGGCAGTATCTGTCGAAAATCACCTCCGAACAATACTGTCATCCCTCCAAATATACGGTTTCTTTTTTCCAGACTTGTGTATCCCAATATATCTCTTAATGTCTTGTCCAATGCTTCAAATGCGTACCTTCGAGTCATTGGTGCCTCATCCCAAATGATCAGTTTAACATGTTGCATTAGTTCTGCCACATGGGTGTTCTGTTTGATGCCGCATGTGATATTCTCCACCAACTCTAACGGGATGACTGGTATGCGTTTAATTAAACATACTTTTCACTATTAAAATCGAACTTAAATGACCAAAAACGTACCAAAAATACATTGTATTTGTATGTTTTCACTTATATTGTGCAGGAAATGGATATCCGACAAAAGGACGAAAAATCAAGCCAAAAACGACAAAACCGAGCACGGAATGGAAAAGCGTGAAATGACAAAGTCAAATCGAAGCCAAAGTCCAAGAAAGTCAAAGTCAAAGTCAACCCCGACAAAGTCAAAGCCAAGAAGACATCAAGTCAAAGAAAATACAACTTTAGGGACCATAATTGCCAAACCCTAAAGTTGTAAAACTACAAAGACTAAAGTTGCAATTATGGATAATATAACTTTAGGGGCCAAACCTGCCAAACCCCTAAAGTTATACACCAAAAGGACCATTTTTGCAAAACACATATATAACTTGAAGGGCCTTTTTTGCCAACTTCTGTAAACTTTCAACACCACAAGGACTGCCCTTGCAATACCAATATACAAACAGAAGGACTAAACTTGCCCTTTACCCAAACTTTCCCCTGCTCCCTTTATAACATTTACCCCTGCACCCAAATTAAACCCTTCCCGCCATTGATTACTATTCATCATCCCTCACCCCCTACGTGACACTATAGCAATAGACAAAACCTAACCCCACAACTCACCCCACCTCACTAACCTATAAAAAAAACACCATGGCAATCCTACATACTTTTATTGGACGAATGCAATCAAAGGCTAAGATCAGCTGGCTTGGTGACCAAGAAAAAATGGAGGGTCAAGATTAAGGGTTTGATTCCTCTCACAGCAAAAACACAAGAAGCACAAAGCTTTGAAGCCTCACTGCTTATAAAAAGAAGATGAAGACAGAAATTTTAAGATATCTAGGAGTAGTTGTAGTGTAGTTTTAATTCATGTTTATGTATTTTTAATCCTGCCATTTACTTTTAATCTTGTAAACCTTTCTTTTTAATGAAATTTATGTTTTATAAAAATTCTGTCTTTTATGCTTCTAAAAACTGCTTATTATGATTTACCCATTTTTAAGTGCCTATATATGTATTTCCATTGCTTAATATTGCTTAACCATGCTAGTTGGTAATCTGTTTTCACCTACCTTTGCCTAAACCAGCCTAATTCAGCTTAAAAATGGAATTTAGAAATTAAAAGTGGTGTTTGGGTTAACTACCAAAATGGGTCAAACCAAGTGTAGAATTCATTTGGGTTGTTAAGCCATCTTTGAACTCCCTCATTTAAGGTTTTTAATCAGTTTTATAAGGTTCTTAAAGTAAAAAATTTTAGTTTTATGGTTTTATTTTTAAGTAGTTTAAATATGTCATTTTGAGAAAAACTTAGTACAGCTTATCTGATATAGACCTTTAAATTAGATTTTAAGAGTTTGTGTTGAGTTGTTGTTTAGGGTGTCATAATGCAGTAGGATCATTGTTATTTAATCTCCTTTGGTATTGTAATTTCTGACCTTAGTGTTTTGCTTTGTCTTTGGTTAGTTATATTCATGCAGTCAAATTTAATAAGGTACTTATTAGTTTTAAGTTCGATTTTTAGTTATAAGCTCATTAGGTGTCTATTTTATCTGTTTATGCTTATTTTAAAGTTTTTATGTCTATTCCTAGCTTAAATCCTAGGCTGCCTATTTAAGCCTTTTTGTCCTTTAAGAAAATTACTCAGTAGGAGCTAAGTGCTTTCAGCTTTTTCCTTTGCCTTTTTCTTAGTTCAGCTTATCTTTCAAACTCCATTTTCTTTGATGATTATTGTAGTCTAGAAGCTAATCTTTAAGCTAGTATTCAGCCTTTGGTCATAAGGATCCATTTAGGGGTGCTTAAAAATAAGCTCAAAAATGACCCCTAGGCTGTCTTAAGTAGTCCTTCCCCCATAGTGCTTATTTGCTTTTCTGAGTTTAATGCTTATTGGATTTGCTTAAGTCTTGTTTAGTTATGCTTATTAGTTCTAGGTTTATGCCTGTATTAGCTCATTTGTGCTTTTTAAGTGCTTATTGAGCTTTTTCAAAGTCTAGCAGTACTAACTCCATGTTAGTACTGCTATGCTTCTCTTCAGCTTATTAGCTTATTCTCCTTCCTTATTTCCTGTGACATTTGCTTATTAGGTTTGGTTCAATCCCTTGTTTGCTTATTTTGCTTTGTTATAAGCCATTGGTAGCTTATTTGCTTATTAAGTTTAGCTTAAAAGCTTTTTAGCTTGTTAGATTGAAAATGCCATTATTCTAAGCTTATTTCAGGCTTATTTTTGAGTTTTGTAAAAAAGTCAGTTTTTTAAAGTTGCTTATTTTTGCCTTTTCTTTAAGTTTTTATAAAGAAAAATGAAAAAAAAATGTTTATCAAAAAGGGAGGCCACAGGGGTCGAACCTGTGACCTCCCCTTTGCATAGCCAGCGTCCCACAAACCCACAACATAACCAATTGTGCTACAATAGCTCATCAAACATTAGATGAAACTATTGTTTATTTAAGCCCACTTAGCCCTTTTATGCATTCAGCCACTTTTAGCTTATTTCTCAGCTTTTTGGTTAAGCACTTTTCCAGTTTTTAATTTTCATAGGATCTTTATAGTATAATACACTTTCCATGAATTTTTTAGAATTTTTCATTATCGTTTGATATTTTTTTATCATTTATTTACTTTTAAACTGTTTTTTAATTATAATAAATTAAAGAAAAATCAAAAAAAAAATTCATTTTTAAAAAAATTTATTTTTTCATTTTGCACTTAGGAAAAATAGAAAAACTTTCGTAGGGTCATTTTTGCAAAATTTTAATTTTTAATGAACGGGATTAAAATCCCGTTCTCGTTTTCTCGTTTTAAGCTTAATTTACTTCCGTTTTTATCTAGTTTTTTTTATCCTTTCTTTTTAGTCACTTATAGCTTATTAAAAGTAAAAAATCACTTTAGGTTTAAAATTCGATAATTTTAGGTTTTAAGTCGCGTTTTAAAAACGATCCCGTTATCGTTTTGAGTTAAATCCTTTCTAGCTTCGCGTTTTAGTTTAATTAATCGTTTTGCATTTTTTAATTGTAAGAAATAGATAAATAATCAATTCTTAGATCATTAAGGCATGATCCCCAAACCTCACTCGTATTTTCCATTCACGCCTCGTGTCTCGAAGAACTCCCGGGTTCCGTTTTAACTTTTGTGGATTAACGAAGTGAGAAACCGAATACTTCCTAATAACTAAACTACTATTATTGATATATCCTATTTGTTACAAAATATTGTTTATATTTAATTTATATTATATAATATAGTTTAAAAAAGGAGGGCGAAATCCAATTTTTTGGCGCCGTTGCCTAATGCCGGGGAGTGCTTGTTGAAACGATTTCATGTGTTGTTTGACGATTATGTTTGAAGACCCGTCCTCGTGAAGTTTAATTTCCCGTTTGTGAATATTTCTTTTATATATAAAAATATAAAACACAAAAATATTTTCATTTTCTCTTTTAGTATTAGTATAAGAAGTAAAAAAAAAAAAAAAAAACCAAAAAAAAAAAAACCAAAAATATAAAACATTTCCATAATAATAAAGAAAAATCCATCATCACATATAATGCTTTTCAATTGAAGCATTAACATAACAAAGTTTCCCGAACAAAAGACTTAAAACTTGCCTTTGTGTCACTGTGAAAATACGGCTCACATTTAATTAGATAAAACAAACTATAAAGGGGTATAAGGAGAGTTGTTCCGAGGTAACTACACCCCAAAGGAGAAGTTTTTAATAGCTATCGCTCTTTTCCCCTCCACCGCTTCCACTGTCGTTTTATTCTTTTAGAGGCTATCCAACGGTAAACGAGTTATTATTGTGTTTAAGTTATCTATCTCATTTAGTCGTTAATAAAATATGGTTGCTTAAAAAACTCGAAATCGCAAAAATAATCTTCTTTTTCTTCTTTTCCATTAATTCTTTTCCTACCCTCAATGGTTTAATTCTATGCGTCACTCGAAGTTCGCGTTTGAATCCCCTTTAGCGATTTAAAGAGTGTTCGTCTTGTGGAAATTTGCACACTAAAGACTGTGGTTGTTCAAAAGGGAGTCCTTGACGACAAGATTCTTGTTTCCCGATACCGACTCGTCACAACGGACCCCTTAATAAAATTGAAAAATTTTTGTCATCAATTGTGGAGACCCCGGTATCATGGTCTACTATTGTCGACAATGTGCTCTAATACAAAGACATTGGAGGAAGTTTTTCAAGACGTTCCAAGAGTACTTTGCGAGTCATCCGATGACAATAACCAACGTTGTTAATGCACCTCAAGGAGCCATTCGTTGTCAAACAGACCCCGTTACAAAATAAAATCCTTCACAAAGTCTCCACAATCGTCCGATTATTGTTATTACTAGTGTGGTGATTCGTTAGACGATATCTTCTGTCAACGATGTACTTATGAATCTTGTGGGAAAGGTGCTCATTATGGTTATAATTGTCCACCGCAAGTTTTGATTATCTCTAAACCGGAACCATGCAACAATCAAACCGTTAATGAGTTCCCACGATACATTTCCAAGTGTTCACAGCTTACCTCTTGTTCCGAGATAAATTAATTCAGTTATGATTCCAAACCTAATTTTTGTTGATGATTCTCCTAACGTTTTTCAACCCTAAGCCTCACTACCTCCTATGATTCTTGGTGAATTTTGTGGAACGATGCTCGTTATGGCACTATTGGACACCTCAAGTCCGTTTATCTATCTGAACCGTGTTACAATCAAGTCTTTAATTTCCCGCAAGATTTTCATGATTTTCAACAACAATATAATAATAATAATAATAATAATAATAATTATCTACACCTCTTCATCAACATTATTCCGAAAGAAATATCCGCATCTTTTTCTCTGAACCCGTACTTTCGTCAAGTGTCGCAACTTGAGCCTTGAGGACAAGGCTCATTTAACGGGGAAGGACTGTAACAATCCGTATTTTTGATCAATGAACGACGTCATTAAATTCACTATTTATTTTTTTTCTCTCGTGCGCGTTTACTTTAATTCTCATCACATAATTAAATCGCGTAAGCTAAAAATTTTCACTTAACGAAATAAAACAAGAGAAATATGATTTTTATACACTATTTCCTGACATGAATAGTGTTGGTTCGTTTTTAATAAAACTTTTGGCGAAACATTTTTAGAATCATTTATATAATATTTATATGAGTTTTAAATTTATAAATATTATTTTACGAGACGATTGACCCACTTAAACGATAACATTTTACCAACGATAGAAACATTATTATTTTTTTTTTGAAGGTAATAATCAACTCTTTATATTTTATTTTTGTCGGTTACGTAAAACGTTTACGTTTCGCGATAAATTACGTTTAAGCATTCCCGAAACCACCAAAACTTTTCTACGCTTCAACAAATACCCATTTTTATTCCTAATACCCAAAGTTTTATTAAACCTTACCCAAGTAAACATTGTTAGTCATATGGTACATTAAATAAACTAACTAAAAACTATACATTACAAGTATACACTTTATACATTTAAATATGACTTTATACTTCAAGTATTAACAAGATATTTCCATAAAAGATAAAAATCACCAACTAGTTCATTTCCCCTCCCCAATTTCGTGGCTTATATGCATCCTAGGGGACAAGAAGCACACATTGTATCAACAAGAACTTGTACAAACCTTTCCCATTAAAACCTAAGAGTTCTATGTCTAGTTTTGACCAAGACTAGAAAACAATGACCAAGACTTTCCCTAAAACCCTCCCCTTGTTTCCCTCTTCTTGTTCCAATGACTCAACCCCCCTCCTTGGACTATTTTAATGATCTTTGACTAGCCTAGTTGCTATAAGAAGAAGTGCATACAAGTATTAAGCCACACACTCTCAAAACACTTAGTAAAAAAGATCAAAACCTCTCTTTTCCCTCCTTCATGTCACGGCAACAAACACCCCTTTAAAATAATTCATACCTTGATTTTCCAAGACCATACAAGTATTACTACATCCTTCCTATGATAACCTAAGGTATTTTGAAGGTTAGGATAAGTATTTTCAAGTGTTGAAGCAAGAAAAGCAAGATTAGGGTTTTCATTAGAAAATTTGGGTTTCAAGAGTGCAAGCTTTGGTTTTATATCTAAACAAGGGTTTAGATACTTTGGTTCATCACACTACATCTCATTAAGGTTATCTATAAACCTTTATGTCCTTACTTTTATCATTTTATGTGTTTATGTGTTCTATTTAGCAATATCACCATTAGGATACTTTTAAACATGTAAAACATATTTCTACTTGTGGTTATGATTTTGAACACTTTTACATATGTTATGAGGTTGATAATATCATGAAATAATGGATTTATAAGTATTGTACCATGTTGTTATATGTATAAAAAGTGTATATACAAAATTAGGGTTTCTATAGTTTACTTAACAAGTTATATAAATAAGTATATCTATTGATTTCAACGGGACTGTTTTGGTTCGACTTTTGACACAGCCCCAACATGTTTTTAAAAGATAGTTCGTCTCATGACGATTCCAAAATGATAAGAAACTCGAAAAACCGATTTATAACGAAAAAGATACGACAAATATACGTTTTACGTTAATACCGGGTTTTATAAAAAGTTACTGTTCATCAGGGACTTTTATTTTTGAAAACATCATTTATATGATAGAACTTTTAAAAACGAAGACGTGCTCGAAAGAATCGCTAAAAACGGAGCTATAACGAATAAAATACGACGTTTACGAGTTTACGATAACAAAAACTATAAAAATAAATATATGTCTGTTGTGAACAGTAAAAATCACTATTCATCAGAAAAACTCAAATTTTGAAAATGTTATATTTTGATAACTCGTCTTAATACGAAGGCGTGGACGTAAGAAACGTTAAAATCGGGCTTAAAACGCGAAAGTTACGCCAGTTTTACTACAACGGTAATTATAAACGTTTTAACTTGTTAAACACAATTTTACCAAAACGATTAGACGGTGATATAGCTATATAGAATTATATGTGGTTTTAGTTAAGCAAAGTACTATATTACTAGGGAGTTTCATAATGAGGCCTCTTCGGGGTGGCGTATCGACGAGTTGTTGGATTTACGATTTAAAGTGTCCTAGCTCCTCATACGTCACTACATGACCTCTTAATTATGATAGCCCGAACGATAGTATGATGAGCTATACGACCTATAAATAATCAAGTGTTTAGTACTTATACGACCTATATTGGATTAGGTTGCATTCGATCGTAAGCGTGACGCATTTTTCTATTGTGAATACTTGTTGATTACCATTCACTCAAGGTGAGTTCATAGCCCCTTTTTCTACTACTTGTTTTATTAAATTCGGGGGAGATTACATGCTTGATTTCTTTGGACACAAGTGTTTTCAAAACTGTATGCTATTTCCTGATTACATTATTGCCTAAGTTACCGTATTGCCATTTAAGTCCCCTTTTATCATGAACCGTTAATTACCTGCTGGGTATACGCTAGTGTTATGGATAGATCTATCGGGACTGACCATCGTTGGGGAGTTTGATTACAGTTTATTACGTTAAGGTTCGGTGTCATGAGCTTAGGGCAATAATACATGTTTTAGACTATTGAATGTGTTTCATAGTCTACTATTACTTAAATCTTGTGGTCCACGCTATTTCCTGATAAACCTATGAATTCACTCAACAATTTTGTTGACGTTTTAGCATGTTTTAATCTCAGGTGCTGAGGCATAAGCTTGGATGGGAGCCGTGACGGATATCTATTAGTGGGATTCTGATTTTCTTAAATTCAATGAAACTTTTGTCTTATAAAAATCTTAATGTCTTTTTATCAAAACTATGGGATCTAACGTGAAAACTCTGATCTTTTGTAATGACATTGAATGAATCTTATTTTTAACGTCCATTTAAGGTCGTTTTCTATATCTTGATTTTTGTACTTTGACATAGCACCCCATTGTTACCTTTCCGCTGCGACCCGATTTTGGGGGTGTTACACCTAACACATATTAATAACTAATAGTTATACAAATATATCAACTAATACGCCCTCACAGTTTGAGCAGGAGATGACCGAACACTCAAACTAGTACAAAATTCCTCAAAAAGGGTAGACGGTAGTCATTTAGTGAAAATGTCAGTATACTGGTAACGAGATGGTACATGAAGAACACGAACCTGACCACGAGCAACCATATCATGAACAAAGTGTATATCAATCTCAATATGTTTGGTCTGCTGATGCTGAACAGGATTAGCAGTCATATATATAGCACTAACATTGTCACAATAGATAAGGGTGGCATATAATAATGGTTTATGAAGCTCTCTGAGAAGATTACTAAGCCAGGCAATTTCAGCAACAACATTAGCAACACCTCTATACTCAGATTCAACACTCGATCTAGAGAGAGTATGTTGCCGTTTGGTTAACCATGAGAGTATATTATCTCCCAAGAAAACACAATAACCAAATGTAGACCGCCTAGCAGTAGGGCAACCATCTTAATCAGCATCGGTATATACAACAAGAGAACATGTAATTGATGCATAAAGTTGGAGCCCAAAGTCCAATATGCCACAAACATATCAGAGAACTCTCTTAAGAGCTGCCAAATGAGGCTCTCGAGGATCATGCATATGAAGGCAAGTTGCACTACATAAGAGATATCTGGACGAGTAAAAGTAAGGTACTGCAAACCAATTGTAAGACTGCGATACAAAGTAGGATCAGAAATAGGATCCCTGTCAAAACTAAGTTTAGATTATGTGTCAACTGGCATCTGAGTTGGATTACAATTAGCCATATGAGCCCTGTCCAAAAGCTCCAAAGCATATTTCTTTTAAGACAGAAACATGCCTGTAGAGTCACGTGTAACAGAAATCCCCAAGAAGTAATTAAGCACCCCGAAATCAGTCATATGAAACTCCTTATGAAGAGAGGAGATAATACGTTAAAGTAAATTCATAGAAGATGTCGTCGGTATAATATCATCAACATAAATCAGTAAATATGCAACCTCAAAACCATGCTGATATATGAATAAGGACGAGTCATAACAACTCAACGAGAAACCAACCTTGTTCGCCTAACTTGTAAAACGTTGAAACCAAGCACGAGGTGCTTGTTTAAATCCATATAAAGATCTTTGTAATTGACACACATGATGGGGAAACCAAACATCTATAAAACATAGTGGATGATACATATACACAGTCTCAGAAAGGTCTTTGTTAAGAAATGCATTCTTAACATCAAGCTGATGAATATGCCAATTTCAAGACAAGGCAAGACTGAGAACAATACGAATGATAGCCGGTTTAACAACAGAACTAAAAGTATCATCACAATTAACACCAAACTGCTGACTACACCCATTAGCCACCAAACGAGCCTTATACATGCTTAATGAGCCATCGGCATGATATTTATGCCAAAACAACCACATAGATCAAACCACATTAACGTTTGGTGGTTTTGGAACAAGAACCCAAGTACTGTTTTAATTAAAGCATTATATGCATCACACATAGCATCTCGCCAATTAGGATCTGATAACGCATAGAGGGAGACTTAGGAATAGGAGAAATATGAGAAGTATGACCATGAAAACAAGGGTTGGACTTAACGGTGCCAACTTGGGCACGTGTAACCATAGGGTGAGTCTGGGTGAGAGGATTAGGTGTCATGTGTGTAGTTGCGAAAGTAGGGGTAGTATGGGCAAAATTAGATTGGGTCGTGGATTGTGAGGTGTTGTGATGGGTGGAGTGTCTGGATGGGCCGAGGGTGGTATGACACTATGCATTGGGCTAAGAGTTGGGTTATATTAGACCATAGGGGTAATAGATGCATGTTGAGTTGTAGGATGTTGGGTTGTATTATGAATGATATATTAATGTATTAGAGATGGAGTAGGGTCGAGAAATGTGTAAGATGTAGGTTGTAATAGAGTGATAGAACCATACAAAAACTAGAGTTCATCAAAGGCTACATGGCGAGAAATGATAATTTTGTTAGTGGAGAGGTCAAGGCATCGATACCCACGATGATAAGCGGGGTATCCAAGAAAAATACAAGGGGTGGCACGAGGTGCAATTTTATGAGAGGAATGAAGGTGTAAGTAACAAAGACAACCAAAGATACGCAATCGTGAGTAATCAGGTTGTTTGCTAAATAGTTTAGTGCAAGGTATCTCATTTTCAATGGCAGATGAGGCTAGGAGATTGAGTAGGTAGGCAGCCATATGAAATGACTCGACCCAAAATGTAGGTGGAATGTGAGCTTGGAAAAAAAGGGTGCGAATGACATTATTAATAGTGCGGATCATTCGCTCCGACTTTCCATTTTGTTGTGACGTTTTTGGGCAAGAAAAACAAACTTGAATGCCATTTTGAGCAAACAAGTTAAGGAGATTGATATTGTCAAACTCACCACCATGATCACACTAAAAAGCCACGATATCACACTTAAATTGATTATTTACATAAGAACAAAAATGTAGGAATTTTTGAAAAACTTCAGATTTAGTACGCAGAGGATAAATCTACAAATAGTGAGAATAATGATCAAGAAATAATACATAGTATTTAAAACCACAGGAGCTAGCAATGGGAGAAGTCCAAATATCAGAGTGCATAATCTTAAAAGAATGAGTAACAAAAGAATCTTAACTGGTAAACGGAAGTCTTACATATTTTCCAAGCTGGCACGCATGACAAAGATGTGAGGACTTCTCTTTATTATAGGAAATATACTGACGAGACTTAAGGAACGTAGTACGTATTCACCGGGATGCCCGAGGCGTTGGTGCCACATACTGGAACTCACAAAAAGCAAAGCATGAGGAGTAGGGGAAGGCGATGTAACTGGGTAAAGATATCCCGAACTATCACATCTAAGAAGGATATGACGCGTTAAGAAATCCTTTACTGAGAAACCAAATGCATCGAATTCCATAGTACAATTATTATCTCTAGTGAATTGATAAACAAAAATAAGATTTTTGATGATATTAGGGGTGACCAGAACATTATGTAAGTGTAAAGGACGATTAAGGGTAGGTAAGATGCTATGATTTGTGTTGGTAACAGGTATGGATTTACCATAACCAACACAAACAGATGGATATAAAATTTTATTATAAACAATATTTAAATTACTTGTATGTGAATTAAGATGAGATGATGCACCTGCATCAATATTCCATGTCGGATTTTGATTAGCCATAGTACTAAAAGCACTGGGAAGCACACACGGAGTCACGCCTAAATGTAGACTGATGTATTAGATGCTTTAACATATTGCTAGACAACCCAACCATAAACAATTAATGATAGTAGGGATACGAATTAGGATACTAATTACTTTCTTCCACTATCGTAACTTTTGATTTGTTTGTTTTTTTTGTAACTGGTTAGGAAATAGAAGAAAAGAAGGATAAACTTGAGAGAAAATAGAAGAAGAGAATGATAAATTTGAGAGGAAAATTAGGAGAGGATCGATTTTGCTCTTAATATCATATTGGAATAATTGATTTATTAAGCTATATATAGGATACAAGAGAACATTCTAGACTATGGGCTTAAGCCTAATGACATCCATACTAATGGGCCTAATACAAATTAATAACTAATAGTTATACAAATATATCAACTAATAGTCATATCAATCACAAAGGCTTTTTCAACAACCAAAGTATAACAAATTCACTTAATAGACAAATAATGATTTATAATGGTTTTGTCGGTAATATAATCACAGTATGCAAGGCTTTTGCAACATTTATATTCTCATAAAAAAAGACCTATACAGATGCCATAAGAAATGGGGCTTTAAAGTTATATGTGGTCTAAACTTTAAAGTCTTTTATTTTGCTAGCTTTATTGCTTGAAACCAAGGTTTTAAAAGTTGGTACTTTATTTATAATTGTTTATGTCTTTTCAAGATCGAGATCATAAAATCGAATCACAATCTTAGGTTTTTATCTTTTTAGGTAAAGGGTTATCCCGGTAAATTGAAATAATCACAAGAAAAGTTAAGTACAATTGAATGTGGCTGAAGTACCACATTAACCTCAAGCTTAAGCTTGAACAACCACTATAAACGATTGTGATAAGCCATAAACGAAAAGAGACTAACTATAAGAATACAACTAATAATAGTATCCTATACTATAAATAATCTTCCACGTCATCCAGTCAACAAAGCATACATAGGGATGATTACGATCCAAGTGAGATTGCCTCCTTAAAAAACCTTCCCAAGGAAAACCCAATGGGAAAAACCTTGGAAAAGGAAAAAGAGTACAACTCTCAAACGGGACTCCTGACTTGGCCCTTCCACACTGAAATTAGAAACTTAGGTTTTTATGATAATGTCATTTTCTTAATAACGATTATAATATTATACAAATTTACAAATTATTATATATCATAAACACAAAATAATATCATAATATATAATAATGTTGTTTTAAATTATGATTACAAAATATTTAAAATGATTAACATGTTGTTTAGATAACTTTGGAGGGTTTGAATTTGTGGTTCAAAAAGATGTAAGATCAAGTCAGATTATATCTTAAGATCATATGTCATGATTGAGATTTTATAAGATTTTAAGCTTGCAAAGCCTTTTTAGTGAAAAGGTGAACTATTATTAATTAATAAACTGAATTACCTCATATAAGAAAGGAAATAGAAAAACCCATTCCTTTATACAAAACAAAAATTCAAACTAGAACAATACAAAACATCTCTGATGCAAAGCAAAATTATCTCAGACGCAGTTATAATATCTCGGATGACACTATAGAGACACTCCTCTGATATATATCCCAAACACCATAAAACATATTAGAAAGCACCAACTGATCTAGTTCACCATAATTTACCAAATATCATAACCCCATGACTACATTTCCTTACTCAAGGCACGCAAAGATCATTCAACTAGCAACCACAATGACCTATGAGTGTCAAGAGAAAGGCATCATCATGAAAGTTATAGCACCCATTCACTATAAATGAAAGGTTATACCCAACATAGCTACATTTTCCTAACCATTTACTCCTAAAACCAAAACAACAACCCAGCCTCACTGTTTAATCAAGAAATAAAGAGGATCGTGTATCACTAGCCAGGGAACACACACCCTTACTTATAACCACCCAAACCTCTTTTGGCAGTGCATTGGTTGGACCAAGAAGTTTCATCTTTCACAACTCTCTATCCTAACCAACATGTATAGCCTACTAACACCAAATACCCTACATAATGGGGGACCTACCTTATGGTACATTTAACTAAATAGACTTCCAAACTGATACATAATAGGTTACAAGTCCCTTCTTAGGCCAAACTGATAAGGCTAATAGGATTAGTAAAGAAAAGACAACCCATAATAACTTTAATGTATAAGGTCCAAACCATTGTAATGGTCTGCATAGAACCCAAAATTATTTTCCAAACACCCCTTTTATGGGTTATCTACACTGATATCAGCATATAATCCACCATTATTCCACTTTAAATCCCATTTTCTGATCATGAGCATAACACTCTTGGATTTTTTAACCTGAATTGACATGAGCTTACTTCTCACATTATCTTTAATCGGTCTAATAAGAATCTCCTCATGTCTCTTTTCATCTTTAAAAATTCTCCTATTTCTCTTTTTCCATATATAGTATATAGTTACGGCCAAGATCAATTTATCAACTACACTCTTAAAATTATTTTCCACATGTCTCTCTACCAACTCATTACACAAGTCTTCCAATTTGTTTTGACTTCCAATTTTACAATATAATATGACCATTTCCTTCTACACCTTTAAAGCATAATCACATTGAAAAAATTAGTGCTCATGTGAGACACTTCTATTGTTACAAAAGACACACATTAGATTCCCACCATTTTTCCATTTTCCAGTCTTGTCTTGGGTGAGCAGTATTTTTTTAATAACAAGCCATAAGATGAAACCATGTCTTGGCATTAGTTGTTTGAACCATATTACATTATTCCATGTTACTTTAGGAAAATCATCTCTCATATCCAACCAAGCTTGTTTAGTGGAAAAACAGACTTTTTTCCCTACATTTGTGACCCAAATAACTTTATCTTCATTATCATTTAAAGTAGGAGGGATTGATATGCATTGCAACTCAGGGAATTTACTTATCCATTCATTAGGCCAAATCCATCTATTCTTATTAATCACATCAGTAACTGTTACATCCATTGGCAGTCTAGCATCATAGATATTCCTTTGTGAAATGAAATTCCTAATAGTGCCATTAGAGCTCCATTTATCATACCATATAGAAATAGTGTTACCCTTACCAATATCATACATTACATTATCTCTGATGCTCATCATTACATGGTCTTTGATTTTATCTCTGATGCTCATCATTGTCTTTCATCCCTAGCTATCATTATTATCCACCGGCACATTCAAAACACTCCTATTTTTTAACTTGACCACATTAACCCATTCTGCCCATAATGACTTTTTATTTTCTAAAATCTTCCAAAATTGCCTGATAACTTCATTCCATCTCTTGAGAGGTTTAATTCCCAATCCACCCTGATCCTTAGGCCTACAAACCACTTTCCAAGCTATTCTGGCTTTCCCTTTTGCAGAATCACCAGCATTCCACAAGAATCTTTTAAAGAGCTTGCCAAGATCATTAATCATTGCATTGGTAAAAGATAGACAAAAGCCTAATAACATTAAATATTTGATACTTTTTAATGACAATTTCCCCATGAAAATACTTGTAATTGTCTTATAAATACTTGAATTTAATACATTTACGGTTATTTAGTTGTTTTCAGGTAAAATGCAAGTATGTGACAAGAAACACGGGAAATGGACGTATAAATGAAGAAAACACAGATTCTTACAAGACTTTATGGCATAACCCCTATGATAGTGTTACGCCGTAACATATTCAAGGCAAGACATGTCACCCAACAACATTACAGCATAACTACAGGCAAGTTTTATGCCATAATAGTATTATGATGGAAGGGTGGCTCATCCGAGTCAGCATTACAGCGTAACATGGTTAGTTGGTTATGCCGTAACATATTTAAAGCTTGTAATATGGAAGGATGCGTCAGCATTTTACGGCATAACACCTCATATGGTTAAGCCGTAACATATTTGAAATTTATAAATGGAGGCCTCATTCAGACACTTCGACATCAACCATTCCACCATAGCTCTAAGAAGCAACCAAGGCTTCTATACCTCGAAGAATTTCACCAAAAGTCCAAGGGAGATCACACTTAACTTACTTTTGTATTTAATCGTTCATAAACTACATCTGTAAGAATTATGAGTTTTTAATCCAAGATTACCTTTATTAATTCTTGATGTGCTGTTGCTATGAGCAGCTAAGCACTTCAAGTGCTGGCCTAGTCATGAATTTACTATGGTTATAATATTTGTTTCATGTTAGATTATGGTTTCGTTGGACATCCTTTGACTATCGTGTACCCCTAGGTTTTAGTAGTATTGCGGGTGGTTTAGATCATGTTAATCCTGTTATTAGATTACCAATTGAACGTGGGTTTAGCAGGGTACTAGGGTAGGTTTGGGACCCTATCCCTAGTGTAGGAACTGACCAAGTTACCGCCTCTATCACTTAATATACTTAAAAATCACAGGAACTCTTTCAGAGAGGGTTAATAATCTATATAGGTTATTAGACTAGTTCATGGGATAGTTGGGATTAATCACTATGACCTGGTTGCCCTACCTTCGTGACTTTAGGGGGATTCGGGATCACGGGAATTATAGGGCAGACTATAGATATCTATTTAGATCTGTCGACTTTAGAAACCACTAATGAAACCATGGTGTAACATTGCACAGAAAACATAGTTATGACTGTAGTAATGAAATGGCTAGGCTAGCACGCCTTTCTCCCTGATATCTTCTATTACTTTTACTTTTCGCATATTTACTTTCTTGTTATTTCATAAATCAACTTCAAACTATTTTCAAAACGCGACACTTTTAAATTAAAACTAATTGACACTTAGCTCTTGGGACGTCCTCAGATTTACCATCTCTACACTACTCACGATCGAGTTCTTTGCCCGTTAGTGTGTTTGTCAGGTGAATCAAGTTTTATAAATTTAAAACTTGAACAAAATATATTTTAAAATAAAATACGCATCAAGTTTTTGGCGTCGCTGCCAGGAGCTAAAAATTAGTATTAATTTTATTTCTTGTAATAATTTCAATTCTTTTTCTAACTTCTAAATTCTGCAGATAATATCATGGATGGGATCAACATCGACGATCTTACCATAGAGCAATATCTTAGGCTTACACAAGAAAACCAGACACCTAGCATGGTTAAGAAGGTTGATGACATGACCATTTCTGAATATATAGAATACGTGGAGAGGATGAAAAGGCAATACAATAGGAATTATGGATCTTACTTTCCAACCTATTCTGGCCATTGCACATCCAGCAATAACACAACCATAGAATTTCCTCATGACGCTTATCCTATCCAAACAAACACTGAGTTTAATTATGACTCTGAGTATATGGAGCTTAATGAAGAAGTAGGGTACACAACTGATGAGGAATCAGTTATAAGTGAACATGAAGCAATTGACCCCGCTCATGCTGTCAACATTTAGTCTTTTGAAGAAGAGTTGAGTTCTAAAGAAGACCTTGATGAGTGGTTGAAATCAAAGATGGAAAAGCACATGAGTAAGCAAAATGAGAAAAATGAGGAAGATGCACTAATTGCTATTATAAAATTCATTAAAGAGGAATGTAGGGATGTTCATAAAAATAAACAGATAAGTGCCTTAGAAGCTAATCTAAAATAATATTCTGAGGCCATGGAAGACACCATCAATAATGATAGCTTTTTGCCATACCAACCATCACTTGAGGAGCTAAACCCAGGAAGTTTTCTTCTTCCCTTCACAATTGATAATTATAACTCTTATTTTATTGCTAATATAGATGCTAGTAATAATGTCATGCCTAGGAGCATATATGAATACCTGAAGCTAGGTAATCTTGGGGGCCACTATGTCAGTCAAAATGGATGATACAACGCAACAAGAAACATTAGGAACTGTAAAAGATGTCTTGGTTAAAATTGATAAGTTTGAGTTCTCATATGATTTTGTTGTTGCTGATATGCCTGAAAATCTTGGAGAAATTATTATCTTAGGAATACCATTCCTAGAAACCATTCATGCCCAGATAGATGTGTTCCAGGAAGAAATTTCATTAGGGATTGGCGAAGATAGAATTAAATTCGACGTAAATAGAAATCCTCGCCAATCTGACATTACAATCGATAAAGTTTACATGACGAATACTGGTCAGGAGGAGGAATATTTTAATCCCCTTGAAATAAGACATGATCTATTCTCATACGAATCCCCTGCATGTTTGAAATTTGAACATGATACTAGAAATTATGATACTATTGATCCACAAAATGAAATTACCGGACAAACTAACCCTTTATTAGATAAAAGGAGGTTGACAAAAAGATGGCATGTTCAAGTGTTTTATGATGACAGAAGTGGTAAAGATTGTGGAATGTGGCCTACTTGCGACCCTAACTCAAGTTTCTACAATGGTTATAAAGAGGTTTTCAGAAAAAGCAAATAGGGAATGCTTAGACAATGGGTATGCTTTCGTGGTCATGAGAGGCGTACAGTGAAAGGAAGTTGTATGGGATTTGCAGACTTTCTTCAAGTTCGTTACAAAAATTAGAGAATTGGTGATACAAATCGTGAACGAAGATATTATGAATGGGTTGCTCAAATTATGAGTTTGATAATAACAATACCCCATCAACAACAACAGTGTCCAACAAATATATAAAACCAACCATCCGACACTTATCCCGCTTGACGAATGGGACACAAGGGGCCATATTACCTATACAAGGAGTTCTTGTGATCACAACATACCTAATAATAACCCTACACCATTTTCACTTGAGCATTCATAGATAGGAGAAAAAGCTAATATAAGTGAATCTCCAAAGTTACGACCCTTTAGGCCACGCCCTTGTGATTACTCATTTGATGAATGGCTAAAAGTCAAAATCGGGCATACCAACATATACGACTCTGATAGAGAAATCATTTCCAATGAATGGATTCTAGACAACTTTGATGTTGAGGGAGAATATGCTAAGGAAATTGGAAATCTATACTCACGAAGGTTTGACGAGTACAAACGAGTGTTTGACAATGAGGTTGAAAATTTGTCAAATGAGTACACTCTAAGAGTTGGAAAAAAGGGGTATGTTATGGATGATGTTTGGAAAAAATGTGAGCAATACCATAGAAAAATTATTAATTCTTGGCACGACATAGGATTTGAAGAAGAAAAGCTATGGCGAAGTGGAGATGAAAAAACTGACTATGAACCACCTTTTGTGGATATTAAAACTTTTGAAGTAAACAAGTATTCTTTTAAAAGGAGGCAGAGTTTTATATGTATAACAAAACAAGATGATGATGCCTTACCATTAGGATGAGTAAATGGGGCAAGATTTAAGGCAATGATTAGAAAGGAGCTGAAGGACAAAGGAATCGCCCACGATGAAACATAGAGTGGGCATGAGTCTAACTTAAAGACTCGTTAATAAACAAAAGTGCTTGTCGGGAGACACCCGTCTTTTTATCAATAAATTTCATTTTTCGCATATTAGTTGGTTTGCATGTTTTACTTTGTTTTGCAGGTTCCAGCAGCTAGGAGGCAACTTTGTGGTAATTTTGTGGTAACTTTGCTGATTTGGCAACAGTTACGGCGTAACATACATGGTTACGCCGTAACCTATTCAATTACGACGTAAACCCTCTTTTGGTTACGCCGTAAACTTATAAACTTAAAATGTTCAAAATACCACATAATTGCGGCGTAACCACCGGAGTTACGCCGTAACCTCTCTCTGAAAAAACCTTGAAATTAAGTTTTAAAGCATTGCTAAACCTTGTGTATGTAAATGAAATTTGTGGGTATGTTCTCTGAAAACCCTCACGAGACTTCACTCGTCCACTTGGGCCACCAAGTGGTTTAAAAGGCTTGTTGCATCTGCTAAATACAACCGTGATTCCTACGAAAGTGAGTTAGGTTTGTATTTATTGTATATATCATTGAACGATTTTATGATGTAAGTTTGTTTTAGTGATCACAAGGGAAAATAGGCTTGCTCAAGATGGAGATTTTCTGAATTTCTTCGCCAGCTTATTACATTTTATATGTTCAGAAGCAAAGCTCAAATGAGTTTCTTGTTCTAATTCTACTTTTTCCTGTTTATTTCATTTCCTTAATGTACAATAGGGACATTGTACAAAAGAAGTAGGGGATGGGAGTAGAATTATCACTTGACCTATTCTTGCCTTCGATTTCCTAGTTTTCTTTGAAAAATGGTGCCAATTTTAAAAAATTTGACATGTTTTTCTTACTAAACTTGAATTAATCTTTGCTGAATACACATTACCCTTTATTATTACTTGGTGAGGTTTAAGCCTGATGTTCTGTTTTCATCTCATTATACAAAAATCCACCAAAATATTGAGTGTGCTGGTAGTATTGTAAACTTTAGAACTTGGCATGTACATTATTTCGAGACCTAATTGATTAGCCAGAATAAATGGTTCGAGAAGGCAACATTTAGGAATTCACCCAAAAAGCCATTACGTGTGTGTGTATCAACTTGTTACACTAACTTGTCTATGTTAAAACCCTTTTGATGCACTCCTTATTAGTGCAAGCTACCCTAGATCACCCTTGTTAAGTCAATCTATGTTTTTACCCATTATTATATGTTTCTTTACACCATTTCGCCTTAGCCAACCCTGTAGTCTATATTTATCTTTGTGTTAAAATTTCTGGCTACCTAAGTCTATGGTTCAGGAAAATGGTTTGAAGATTGGCACTTACTTTGATGATATATTATCTTGATCATAGAAGACCCCTCGGTATTATCACTTTCAATATTATTTATCTCAAGTGGGGGGATATACGATACGTTGTATACAGGAGCATTGTAAAAAAATGAGAAAAGGTGGTGCAACTATAAGCCACCTAGTGATTTCAGGGATGGTGCAACTATAAGCCATCCAAAGTATAAAGGTGGTGCAACTATAAGCCACCTAGTAAAGAATGGTTAGCATGCTTCGCAAGATCTCATTATTAGCTAACCCATTATGATGATATGATCAGATTTTCGCACTCGAAGACTTGGACTATGGATGGACAGTAGCCGGCTATGGATACCTTTGATTATATAGGACTGTTTGTTTTGTGTTTTTACCTTAACACCAATTAAATGTGTATTCCATGTCTATCCTAACCCTTTATATCACCCAATAAACATGTGTTATGTCACCCATGTTGCCTTTAAGAATTGTTTATACCCTAACTCTAACAGGTGCAGATTTATGTACTTCCCAAGCTTATGATAGAATACATGCTATAACTATGTAGATGAGCGATCACCTCGAAAATGAACACTTAGACTAGTTGAGAGTTGAGTGAATTTTGATCCCCTTTTCGTGAGGTGTTTGGCTTTGCTGTTTCTAGCATAAGTCTTTTATAGATTCATTTCTTTGAGTTAAATCAGAGAAATCTTGTTATAAACTATTCTAACAGGTCTACTTAAAGGAAAGCAAAAGTCAAGTGGGGGGATATTTGATAAAATCAAATATTTGATACTTTTTAGTGACAATTTCTCCACGAAAATACTTGCAATTGTCTTATAAATACTTGAATTTAGGTAAAATGCAAGTATGTGACAAGAAACACAGGAAATGGACGTATAAATGAAGAAAACACGGACTCTTACGAGACTTTACGGCATAACCCCTACGATAGTGTTACACCGTAACATATTCAAGGAAAGACACGCCACCCAGCAACATTACGGCGTAACTACATGCAAGGTTTACGCCGTAATAGTATTATCATGGAAGGGTGACTCATCAGAGTCCGCATTACGTCGTAACATGGTCAGTTGGTTACGTCGTAACATATTTAAAGCTTGTAATATGGAAGGACACGTCATCATTTTATTGCGTAACACCTCATATGGTTAC
>BQNB010066308.1:0-34615 GCA_026074375.1 Tanacetum coccineum
CTTGACTTCACGTGTTGACCGAAGAACCGACGGCTAAGCCAGAGGAGTTGGAGCTCGAACATGCTGATGCCCTGCATCAACAATCGTGTGGATCTGTGACCTAGCACAAATCACCAACACAATGAAAATAAACAGACGATCGTGTGGATTTGTGAGCTAGCACAAATCACCAACACAAATAAAAATACACACACAATCGTGCGGATTTATGACCTAGCACAAATTACCAACACGAATAAAAATAAACATACGATCGTGTGTGGATCTATGACCTAGCACAAATCACCAACAAAAATAAAATTAAACATAATTTTTTTAACATAAAACTAATGATAGATAGACCGGATGACTTAAATTTGATGATTGAACACTTCTTAGCCCCACCACTTCTCTGCATAGATACTACCATTCGTCTCATCAAGAAGCATAGATGTTTCGTTGTAGGCCCACATGTGTGGCGGATGTTTTGTGATACGATGACAAAGGAACAAAAGAAGATAAGGTTTAATTATTGTATTTAGATCGGCAGTAACAAAAAAAATATAAAAGTTAGGGTTTTTGGTGAGGATAAGTTTGATAATCGAGATGGTTAGGGTTTGACGGGTGGTTGAGGGGAGGCGGCTCAACCTAGCCACCTAGGTCGTCTGAGGACAGACCTGCTCATTGTAAACCCCGTGGGTATAACTTTATTATTGATCACTATTTATAGAGTACAAATGCAAACCTAACCCTAATAACCTAATGGACCCTAAACTCACAAACGAGCTTGGCTTATTTATTGGCTAATAATTTGGAGCACACGTGCATGAAAATTGCCGAACTAACATATCTTCTGGAAATATTTCAGAAATGCATACCCTATATAACCAATGTCTGCATATGCCAATTTCAAATTGGTAAATTTTGTTTTCGACGTGGCCAGTACTTGTTCACCATGCATGGCGCGTGTAACATGATGCATGGGGTGGTTATTACTAATTGTTTTGTGGGTGGTTATAATTAACACAATAGCCTAGCTAATTACCACGATGGTTACCGGATATCACTTGAAGTCGTGTAATTACTTTTCAAAGAAGATTATTGGAATACCTGTTTGGGATAAAACCAAGTGTTTATTTTTGTTCTAGGCACAAATCAAGAACCCCGCGTTTCTATGTGTTTTTGTTTTCTGTTCTGTATTTTTTTCATGAAATTGTGATCCCTATTTATAGGAATTTACTCAAACCCTAATAATGGAATTAATGAGAGATTAATAGCCAATTAATCTCTTCCATAATTATCCTCTATAAATTACTCTCTCCGTCCCATATTAAGTGTCCACAATGGAATCTTTTAAGTCTTTTTTCCTCAACTTTGACCATAAAATGTTTTTTGTTTGTGTTATATAATATTGAACGAAAATTCTACCAACGAAAATTATATTCAAAACTCTATCCATTCATATATCTTGCATCAAGTATCATATAACATAAGAAGAAATCATTAAGGTCAAAGTTGAAGAAAAAAGACTTTGAAAAAGTCAAGTGGACACTTAATGTGGGACGGAGGGAGTAGGAATTAGTGATTTCATGACCAAATTAAATATGGTCAATTAATGCAGTCAATCAATATCCCTCCATAAATAGGATAAAGATTCATGACCAAATAAATATGTCAATTAGTTGCAGTTAAATCATATTATCCTCTCATAATTTAGGAATAATTGATTTCCATGACCAAATTAATATGGTCAATTAATGCAAGTCAAAACTGCCACTGTAAATAGGCAAATAAGACCCATTAAATCAAACCACTAAAAGAGTCAGGAAAATCAATAACTTGATAAGTGTACACTCCTACCCCAAACCCATTCCATGTATGATTCCAATTCTAAAATTGCACTAAATTCCAACAGTTATTACATTTGTTTTGTGTGTGATTATAAATAACACCAAACAACGAAGTCGTACGGTTTAGCGGTAAGGTTTTCAAATCTCATTAGGTGTGTACATTTAAGGGTGGCCACAAATGGTTCAAAAAGGTCTCTGGATTAATCCGTTAAGACTGCATACATCTGAGTCAAAAAGTTCATCCCCTCTATGTAACCTGAACATGGAAAAGCATATCCGTTTGTACATTTTGTTGGTAATTATATTATATACTCTAAGAGGAATGAGCATTAGCTAGTTGGGTTGACTTTCTTGCCGTGGGTGCAAGGTATGATTAATATTAATTAAAAAACCAAAATGGCATTTCTTGATCCTAAAGAATAGCTAGGGATCTCTCTCTCACTCTCATAAAAACATTCGGCAGCAAACTTGTATTCTCGTTATCTCCAATGATAAACACAGCTTTTCCCGAAATCGCGGTTAGTGTAACCTATAAGATTCTCACAAAGAAGAATCATATATGTTACATACAAAAATAATGATCTATTTTATGAATTACAGAATCAGATGGAAGAACCAAAGGAGATGTCAAATAATAAAATCATACTGCAGTCTTTTTCTCAAAGATCTCCCAGGTTTGCTCTGATGCCACATGTTGGTTTGGCCATAGGCACTTGAACTAGGCCTTGACCACTTCTTGTCCAAAAAGTATTTGGATATAACCATGGTTTAGAAACTGTGAAGGGGTGTTTGGTTCGTATGTTTAAACCTGCTATATGCAGTGTACAAAGTATGCAAAATCAGATTTAGGAAAGAAAAACAATAAGGTATAACTGTAAAGAACTTTTCATATATGGATTGAAAAACAATTGTCATACATTACAAATCTATTTATACTAAACTAAAAGGTATCTTATGTGTTGGTTCAACTAACATGACTTTTCACTAATAACTGTAAATAACTAACCTAACTGTCATTTAACTACCTTAACTGTCATATGGGTCATATGGGTCGGTTTTGGACTTTTGACCCATACTAAAAATCGTGCGGGCTTTATTTCTATGTACACTAGGCCTGCAAACCTTATACTATACTAGAATTAGATATTACATATTTACTAAGAAACATGTGCAAAGTTTATGAACTTAAATTTTCCAACACAGACAAACATCACCTGTAAGCTAGGTGCTTGATTGATCTCATTTTCTCTTAATTCATCACGATTTTAGATTGATTGCATGAGTTTGTTTTTCTTGCAGATTGATGTAGGTACCGACATGAAATGTTTCCATAATAGGCTCAATAAAGGGAGGATGGACTTGGAATATTCGAAACAGGTTCACGCAGAACTTCTATTACCAAAAAAGCCAATTGATGGTGGTGCACAAGAGCTTAACTGTGTGGTACTTACTGATAAGCCGTAGACAAATTTTCTTTTTCCTTACCCTCATCATAGTTTTTAACAAACCGTTTATTTCATCTTTATGTTGAAAGATGGAGAGTCTCGTACACACGATCCAACATGGCAACAATAAACGGGCAAAGGAAGCAAAATTATATCATGAAATTAAAAATCTTAACGATTCAATAGAAATATACACAGAGCCAACAGTTGTTAATGAAACTTGGAGGAGAAATTGGCCATGGAGACCAGCCCTTCCCAAAGGATACAAACAACAGTAATTGAAGGTAATTGCATCAGTTCCTCAACGATACAAGATTTCTCTTTAAAGTTCATCACTTGTTGGTCCATCGTATTATATATTACTAGTCAATTAATCCATGTTTATATACTACTCCATCGTACTAGATTGTGTCCAACCAACTAGAGAAATCTTGGACTATTAGAAGGGGCCAACTTAATCTAAAGTTGGATCTTTTGAAAAAGAATATCAAATGTATGGAGCGGGAACTTGAAGAAATTTCTTCATTGAGGAAGAAAGCCTATAAATGTGCTTATAAACATGGAGATCAACAAAACGAGGTGGTATGTTATCTGCTCTAAAATAGTTTTCATATGTAACATATCTAGTGGATAATTGATCTTTGTTGTATATATTCAGAAATCAAGTTATACCGAGTACCAATCGCTCATGACATATGTGAAAGAACTAGCACGAAGAGGGGATACTGATGAACTGATTCAAGTTTGTCATATGCAGCTTTTTGAAGGTTGCAGCAAATTCTGAGTTTTAATCACCAAATTAAATAAGCTTTTATATATATATGTTTAAGTTTTTTTCATTGTAATTCCGCTTCATGTATGTTTAATTGCTTTTGGTTGAATGTTTATGGTTTTATTAATAGGCAAAAAACAGGTGCAAACAACACATTAGTAATGAGACATTGCAACAAATAATACTACTACTATGTTGGACATGTTAATTCTTCGCACATTATTAATTTGAAACTTAAGTATTGATGTTAAGTTTATTTTACTGATTGAAACAAAGCAAACTGCAAATTTAAGTGTTGCAGGATGAACATGAGAAGAGGAATCTGATGTTGAACAGTTTGATTCTTACCATTTGACAATTGTTGTAACTTCATCTTTTATGTACCATAACATGAAGATGGTAAGTTTGGTTTAAGCAAAGAGTCTATTAGATCATGTACCTATATAACGCATGCACAACAACTAAAATCAGTCAAAATTTGTAACAAAATCAAGAGAAGCTTTGAATAGCATTTAAGGGCGTTTAGCATTTGAAATTGAAAGCTCATTTGACAAGAACCATTTTGCCTAATGTTGAAACGCTACTTCAAGTAGCGTTTAGCGTTAGCATTTAGCTTTGCATCATTCAACATTTTATAATCGCTAATACATATAGCTTCGTTATCAAACACTTTTATAAAACAAGACAACTCCTACTACTGCTCTCTGGTGCTCATAATACGTAACCTCAAGCTCAAGTTGCTTGATAAAAATTTAGCTTATTGGGAGTCCTAATTGAAACTATACAATCACTTTGAAGGTATAAAACCTTGGGCTGTATTTGGGTTTGTGTAAAAATATATATATATATATATTTATATGAATTTTATCGGTTCGGTTTTAGCAAATCCCGGTCGAATTATTAGTTATGTTTGATTGTTTTGGTTTCTTTCGGTTTGATTTTCGGCTTTTTACGTTTTTCGGTTTTAGCAAAGAAGGGGGTTGATTCTATTTCTCAAACTGGGCCTCTTGGATATAAACTTCTGGGCATCAAAATACATTATATATTCCAAATTTTCTATTAGAAACGCATTCGACATTCGTCATCATATATCATTCATGTGATTTCTCCCATCCAGGTTTCACCCTTTGCTTCTTCTTTACTTTTCTTTTTTTATAATATTTTTTCTTTCATAATTAAGATAAGTTGTTTAAAACTTTTTCCATATTTTTTTATGGGATCACAAAAAAACAATAAAGAAAAACCCAACCTATTGTGTTAGGTGGCTCGGTTTGGGTCACGGGTTAGATGAGATTGGGTCCGGGTCTAGATGAGTCTTTTAGAAACATGGTTTTAGACTATGACGCACGGAAACGCCTCTAGGGTGTCGTCTCCCGTCCCAGAAACGTGTTTCGGAGAAAAGGGAAACGTTTCTTATGCGATGAAAACGGCGAGTATTAGACAGAAACGGCTAGGGAAACATTTTTGGGCTTTTATTAGCGTTTTAGGGCCTGGTCCGTTTGGGTTTTTGGGATACATTATATATATGGAGCAATAAACCCTTTTTTACAAACATACACGCTTTTATCCCAAAGTCGAAGTCGAGTCTTTTCGTATCACATCTGCCCCGTGTACCTCTATCTTCTGGATTCTAAAACACCCAGGTAATAAACTAATGCTTTAATTATGAATATGAATCTGCATATGTTAAACTTGTAAAGGTTTAATATTGTCTCAGTCTCGTTGGTTTCGAGAAGTCGAGAACACAAACAGATTATTTTGAATTGTAAAGTGTAAACTTGTAAATTGTACTGTAATAGTTATGTCTTAAGTTGTAAACTTGTAAATTAAAATTTGTATGCTATGTACTGTTTCTTCGGCCCTATGATGAAGTATGAATCAACAGGAATATTAAGTAATTGACAAGTAATGGTAGATCTAATTGAGGAGATCTTGACCTCTTTCAAGAACAACTTGAAATATAAAGTTTGGGAATAAGTCTGATATTTTATTCATTAAAGGAACCCTTATTTAAACATAGAAGTCAAGCCACGTATCAAGGAGTCATGGCTACAAAATAGGAACTAACAAAGCAAGTTGGTGGAACAACTTTGAAAGAGTCCACACAATCTAAATAAAAGATGCAAAATATTAAAAAAAAGTAAACAAATTTCTCTTCTCTACTGGGTCCAAACTTGAGTACGTTACATTGTAATACCGATCAAACGCTTGATATAATTTATAATATTATTATGTCTTGAGTTGTAGACTTGTAAATTGTAATAGACTAATAGTTATGAACTTATGATGCATGATAAAAAAAATATACCATGCATGATCATGCATAATATTTGGTTAACTTAGTGGATGTTTAATGTTTATTTAAGTACCTGATTCCGTCCCCGTTCCCGTTTCCGTATCCGTCCCCATGCAACATAGGTATCTTTTTTATTAAAAAAAAGGGTATCTGAACTTACTTTTTCAACCGATCGATTAATCTGTTGAAACTTAGAATCGTGTTAAGAAATTGCATAGTATGAATCTAAAAATATAATAGTAATAATATGAGTTGCATAAATATAGTAGTAAATATCGGTTTAATTTTGTAAATCTATTTTAAGAATATATTTAAACTTGTTAAATAAGTTCACAGAATTAATTGTGATTTACTTTTTCCTTATATATAGTGAATACTTTTTTTTAAGAATGAGTTATGTTTTCACTATAAATATAACTCATTCTCTTTAAGTTTTGACATAAAAATACGAGCTCCATTCATACGCTTTCATCAGTTAAGACAAGTTAGTATGTGAATTTCTATTTAGTCGTGTACTTTTTTATTCATGTTTAATCTAGTCAGTTCATAAAACATTCAATTGGGTAACTTGGGTATCTGAACTTTTTCAACCGATCGATTAGTCTCTTGAAACTTATAATCGTGTTAAGAAATTGCATAGTATGAATCTAAAAATATAATAGTAATAATATGAGAAAGAGCTATTTATATAATAGTAAATATTGGTTTTTCAACCAAGTTAGACAATGACATGTGTATCCTATTCAAAGGAACCATGAGAAAGAGCTATTTATATGTTTTTTTTATGAAAAACCACTTTTTGTCCACCAGCTCCTATTTAAAGCTCACTTTCCCAGAAGATGCAAAAATCAGTATATATGTGTGAAGTTTTATATTATTGACTAACGTGTGACTATTTATAATGATAGAATAAATCTACAAATTATATTTAGTGTTTGATATGATGTATTTCTTTTGAGAACTGATTCTAGAGATTAATTGTGATTTCTAAGTTTAAAGACAAGACTTTGTTTCATATAAGTGGTATATTCTCATACATCTTCATTCATGGTATGATTCTTTTCAGAAACACAATGTCATCCATAAATTTACAAGGAACAATTTTCTCAAAATACGTATGCAACCACCCATATGATTCGTCTTTACTCGAAGATACACAATGAACCAACATCGTCTCCTAACACAGAAGCTGAGAAATGTCTCGATTATGTAGTAGAAAGGAAAAAGGAAGCTATCCGATTTAAACACATGAATTTCGAGAAAGCTCTAGAAATGAAAAACCTTAGAATGAAGGAAGTTAAGCAGTTTAAACAAATGAATTTCGAGAACGCTCTAGAAAGGAAAAAAGAACTTATCAAGTTTAAACACATGAATTACGAGAACGCTCTAGAATTGAAAAACCTTAGAATGAAGGAAGCTATCCAGTTTAAACACATGAATTTCGAGAACGCTCTAGAAAGGAAAAACCTTTTAATGATTGGGAGATCTCGTTCTTTGAAATACCAAGGTTCTAGTGGTAAGTAAATTCAACTTGATTTGGATAGTGTATTTTGTATTTCTTTTGACTAACTACAAACTCATGATTACTAACTTTATATATTTATTTGCAGACAAGAAAAACGATTTTAATCCCCCAACTCGTCAAACTTTTGTTACAACACTGGGTGATTATTTAAAAGGTTAGTTAGTAAAAAAAATCATAGTTAGAGCATACGAAAGTTTTAATGTTATTTGATATGTCGTCTAAATATACTAATCCATAAGCTTGTTTTTTCAGGTGCAAGATCATTGGTTAAAGCTATCCGAGTAGTCATATTCCCTTATCAGTGAATTTACTCCTTGTTACTTATTTAAAGTTTATTATCATTTGTTTCAAATCCTTTTTATTATACGAACATAAACAAATCCTCGTGGATCGATCTAGTCTTACTTGAAATATTATACTACATATGTGAGTCATATTCCCTTATCATTGAATTTATTCCTTGTTACTTATTTCGTCAAAAGTATATCATAGTGTATATTAATAGAAAAATAATTAAATGCTCGTCGTGATGGTATATTTTTTTGGCTTAACGATCAACAGTTTGAGAGATATTAATATTTGAAAAAAAAGTATGAAAATAGTTTTTGGGTTTAATCTTATCCATTAGATTAAGATGAAGACGAAGGGTAGGGATTCGTCCCTTAGCATCTACATTAACCTTGATATCCAAATGAACTTATATCAGACAATAGAGTGTAAACCATTTATGTATAAGTAAGTATGTTGAATATATATTTACTATTCACTTCATTTGGTAAGTATGTTATACAATGAGTTATTTTTACGTGCGCTTTGCAGTGGAATAAAAACATTTGTTTTGTAATTACAAAATAAAGTTAATCAATTAATTGATGTATAACGAAAAAACCTAAATTTTAACTTATTATATGTATAGGATAATAAATATCTAAGTTAACCGTGCGCATAACTATAAGAAATTGGGATATTTTTGAAAGTTGAAAAACTACTAAAATATGAAATGTTAAAAATTAAATGCATGGAATCTTGAAATATTGAATTTTAAACTTACACAACTAATAAGCATAGTGTACAACTTATACAAACATAATTAGACAATTAAAACATACAAACATAATTAAGATAACAATGTTACCACATCTATGCATATTGTACAACTTATACAAACATAATTAAAACCTCACAATTAATACATACAAATATAAATAATAATCTATTAAAACACCCCATTACATAGATGTACAATGATATATATACATTTGTACAACCATAGAAAAATATAATCTCTACTACTTTATAAAGCATTTAGCCAATTCTATAATTAGAAGTCTTAAAATTCTAAGTAAAAATCTATATCTATACTACTTATAAAGAGAATTTGAGATTCTTTTGAAAGTTGAAAAACTATTAAAATATGAAATGTTGAAAATTAAATGTATAGAATCTTGAAATCTTGAATTTTGAACTTACACACTAATAAGCATAGTGTACAACTTATACAAACATAATTAGACAATTAGAACATTCAAACATAATTAAGATAGCAATGTTACCACATCTATGCATATTGTACAACTCATACAAACATAATTAAAACCTCACAATTAATACATACAAATATAATTAAAATCTATTAAAACACCCCCATTACATAAATGTACAATGATATATATACATTGTACAACCGTAGGAAAACATAATCTCTACTACTTTATAAAGCATTTAGCCAATTCTATAATTAGAAGTCTTAAAATTCTAACTAAAAAACATTTCAATAATAAGGAAGTCAATTTTGTTAAGAGAAAATTCTTCCTAAACTTACATGTCTTTAAAATTTCTATAAACATAATTATAAGTTACAAACTTAAATGTTTTTATATTCATATTTGTAACAGCCCTACAATATTGTAACAGACAATTAAATCGTACTTATAAGAGCCAAAACATACTTAGTATAAAAGACAACATAAAAACATACACAACACCAAAAATACATATTCGAATCCAGCACATCATCCTCGCTCTTAATGGTCAATTCTAAGACCTTTTCCAACATTATTTGCAAGTTTTAAAGCATGAATCACTTCAACAACTTCAATGTCTTTTTGTTTCGGGGCAACTATAGGATCTTCTTAACTATGACTACTTTTCCTATCATTTGAATCACCATCAAGTCCTAATGAGCCATGGTTACTATTTTCAACCTTTACGACATTTAGTCCGAATATCCATGGTTACTATTTTCATCCTTCATGACATTTAGTCCTGATGATCCATGGTTATTATTTTCATCCTTTACTGCATTTAGTCCTAAAGAGCAATTATTACCATTTTCATCTTTCAGAAGAACATCAACTCGAAAAGACTAAACATCTACCTCCTCGTGCTCCAAGAGAGAACAAGAACAAGAAAGATCCCATCATTTCATTTTTGGGTTGTTGGCTGCGTATGGAAGAAACAAGAAAAAGGAGCAGTTGTGGTTATGTGTGGTGAAGTGTATTAGGTTAATGAAATGAGATAAATTAGGGATTCTTAGTATATATATCTCAAATGTTTGCATTAGACCGGTATTGGATATTTAGACAACAAATCGGCTCTTGTTGGATCATACACGAATTTATGTGTTGAAATTTTGATAACTATCAAATTTTACTAAAATTTGTCTTTGGGCTTGGCATGATTTATTCGAATTCAGGCAAGATTAGACTAAAAACTACTCACACAAATATCAACGCAATCGTAAATTCTCGAAACTATAAACTGATGCCGCTAAGCGCAGACATTCGACTATCTTTAATTTATGTATCAAAAATGTTACTTATGCGACTCTCTTTAATCCGAACCTTATGTTTATTTAGATATTAAATAGTTTGCATTGTTATTGTTTATAGTTATTATAATTGAAAATTTGCATTCTTTCGTAAAGCTATTGTTAGAAAAAACGTATAAATAAAAAACATTTGCTCGTCACAAAATTAGTCCAAGGGTACTCGTCGTCGCATTGCGCGGGTACCCTGCTATTATTAAAAAGTGTAACTGTTAAAAATCAATACTATCGATAATGATTATTAAAAATGTGTAACCGCATCCACCATATAAATCCACACAAACCATTTCATACCTCCTCACACAAATGTTATTTTAAAACAAAAAATTATCTCTCAATATACCCTCACTTTCACTTCTCAACTCTTATGGGTACTTTCTGCAGATATTTTTTATATCATTAATTATCTGCCGCTAAAAATTACCGGTGCTATGCACGTGTACTTGTATAGTTCATGATAATTAGTAGATGTAAGGTATATACTGTAAACAATTTTAATCAAAAAATGTAAATGAAATTAAGAAAAAAGATATGTAAGTGTATGGTTTAGTGAGTTTAGTGATTATTAAAATGAATAACAAACAAAGAGTAACAATACAAATAATTTTGTTTACACTAAAAGGCAATTCAAATAATTCTTCCAAATAAATACAAGGAGAATATGAGAAAAACAAAATTGAAACCAATCCTTGACAAATGTTATTAGACAATAGAATTGGATTTCACTTGACTATCTACGGTTTCATTACGCATCGTGTTTGTTTGTGTTTATTAAGTTTTCAACTTTTTAATATTAACTAACTCGGAGTGAGAGATTCAATATTGAAAACGTTATTACTAACAAACACTATGAGAGATCTCATCAAGGCAATATGTAGCAAATTTCATTTGCTTCCAAAAATATAAAAGCCAGAATGAACTAAAAACAAAAACTTTATAACAAGCATCACTACTTTTAACAGTAATAATAAACACAAGGATTGTTTTCCAATTCTAATTGAAATCTACCCCAAAATAAAGCTTTCATACTTCAAGTAATCAACAGCCAGTTTAAGGCTTTTACAAGATGGCTAGGCGAATACCCGTGCATGCACGAAAAATCACAACCGGCCGATAATTAAGGATATGTAATATTTTGGTATGTTTTTCGTGCAACGTTCACAATAGGATTGTTTAGGTCAAAATAAAAAAAACGATATGCAATATTGTGATAATTAACGATATGCAATAACGACCGAATAAAAAAAGAGTTATGGTTTGAGTCAAAATAAAAAAGTACAAACATAATATTAGTAAGTCGATTCACGTTATCATTTTTATTTGTGCCATGTTTATTAGGGTTTGTCATATTAGGCGAGTATTCGCGTATAGCGGCGGAAAATTCTAGTGGCAGATAATTAACAATATATCGAGGTAAGTGTTTTGTGTAACGTTCAAAATAGAACGTGAAAATATCAAAATGAAATTGCAAACACTCGTAACATGCGATAAATTTTTAACATGTATCAAAAACATATAAAAGCATCTAGTGAAACTGAAAGTGAAACATTACATCATTATGAGATAAAATTTAACAACGCACGTTACTCGTCGCGTAAAACGTTTTGGTACACGACATTGGTGATAAACATATAATTTTTCGTTGGTGAAGTTAATGTCGACTTTACATATGACTAAATTCGTATTCTAACTACATGGTAACCAAAGGTCTTATACACTTATAAATATAACTAAATAATGCGAGTAAATAAATAAGTAAACTATAGCGACACAAGTGAATTGATTCACATAATGCCCATAATTTTACAAAAGATTTTTATTTCCAACTACAAATTATTGTCATAGTCACTTGTCTATTGCGAATAGAAATCAATCAAATCATTGCCAAAACTCCACATACAATAATTATAGTTAAGTCACAATTTTCCATAATAAAATTTGAAAATTAATTAATTATAAAAACACCAACCATCTACCAAGAAACAATAGAATTTCGAATGTATAAACAACCGGTTTAAAAGACCCGATAGCTAATAATATTCTTTATTGTTACTACAAATCCAACTATCCCAACTAATAGAGTTTTTACCCCTAGCAATATACCAAGAAAAAGAACGCCTAACTATGTCTTCAAAAATACCATCTTTTCGAAGATTTGAATCAGATAAGAGGAGATGGTTTCTATATGACCAGATACTCCACCAGGAAGTGTAAAACACTCCTTCCAGCACTTGTTTTGAACTTGATTGAAGCTGAACCAAATTAAACCAAGATAACCAAGATCGATACGAATCAACAGGGTTCCAAACCAAGCCCCACCAATTACAAATAGACCGAGCAATATCTTTTGCCAAGTCGCAACAAAACAGCAAATGATCAAGATTCTCGAGGGCCTCACAACAAATAGGACAAGAAATAGGGGAAACCTGAACTCCACGCCGATGCAAATTAACCCGAGTAGGAAGACGATCCATAGAGATCTTCCACGCCAAAACATTAACCTTGATGGGGATCTGCTTGACCCATCTAGACGGAACATCAGATTTAGGCAAGAGCATATCGCCAAAACACCAACCATCTACCAAGAAACAATAGAATTTCGAATGTATAAACAACCGGTTTAAAAGACCCGATAGCTAATAATATTCTCTATTGTTACTACAAGTAAACATGACGATATTATAGAATATCAAACAATAGAATATCCGGGGAGTTGTCTGGTACGTTGCTGGAAAGTGATTGAGACATTTCTCGAATGCACCCTGCATATGACAAAATGGGGTTTCTTCTTCTTACATTCCATATCCGGATAAAGATTAACTTATGAGTGTTATCTATTTTAAGATAAGGTGTATTGCATGTTCATACCATGTCTCGAGGATATATAGAGGAGTGTTGGATTTCAGTATGGCTATGTTTCTTGTAATTATTAGTGGTATCCTTATGTTAAGACTCAAACTGGTGACCAAATAGTGTAGTAGGATTCCGGATAATAGGTGCATATCTATGGAGTTCGTATTATCCTTGACTCAGGGCTGGTGTAAGCTTTATATCTTAAGTTTCTTTCCATAGTACGTGACTATTGTATCTTACCTTTACCAGGCGTGTCTTTATCGTTTTCTTATCAGAGGTTAGTTGTTTTACGCTTCCTGATAAAGTTGGCATTCTCCAATTATTGTGTGAATTCAACGACCCCCGCCCCCCGCCGCCCCCCACCAAGTGCTTTTGGTAGGTTTTTATATACTTTGAAACACTTTTAAGGGTATACCGACATAGTGGATATTAGTATAGGTATTTTACAACAGTTGTTATAAAGATTCCTTGTGTAGTGAGATAACGAGTGGGTGATTAGCAAGGTACCCGAGGTGTTTATGTATGTAACTCTCATAAAACGAGATGATAAGAATGTAATTACTGATAATATCCATAATAGTACGTAAGTGACCCTTTGTAGTGTGATGTTGGTTATAGGGTTAATTATCTGGTGAGAGTCATGGTAGTTTCCTTGCACTTAGGATGATACAAATGCGTAATACACATGATATGTTATCTCGAGATGGTGAATGATAATGTGTAGTCTATAGAAACATGTTTTCCATGACCGACAAGTGGTACTTTCGTTATTTAACGATATAGTGCCAAGCAGGTTTTGTTACTTATGAAGTAAAATAATAAAGATAATGCGTATACTATTTGAATGTTCTTAAGAGCCAGTTATAGTCTAGAGTTTACTAATGCAACCCTTAAAAATAAAGTTTTCTTTATTTTCCCCCCCTCCTATAACCAAGAGCTCAGAAACCAATAGGTCACACCCCCCAAGTCACTGCAGCGGAAGACTGGATTGGGATTGTGACTTCATGGCGTGAAGAGGACTTGATACGAGAGATAGACCTCTACATGCCAATATACAATGTAAGACTCCAAATATTTCCGTAATAAGACACCCTGAGAAAACATTGCTAAAGTGTCAAAATAAAGGTTGAGTGAGTATCATGTATTCGTTTTTTGATAATAATGATGAACCACAAATTTATAACCATAGCAAGAAATATAACAATCCTAATAGATATCACAAGAAAAGTATTTTAATATTGTCTAAGCTCATGCCACTGAAGCGTATTAACATAGATCATCCATAGGTAACCCGTGCGATTTACAACCCGCAACATCCGTAAAGACTCAAATGAAACTGGGTTTGTGTGCTTGACTAATGTCAGTCCAAGACAAACAGGAATTGTTCAATCCGATACGATCTAACCATAACATTCACGCTCCCTCATCGTGTCAACCTATCAAGAAATTGAAAAAACAGTACATGATAAAGTGGCATATATAACAATTGGTTTGAATAGTGACTTAGACCCAAATAGTAAATCAGTAAATGTACTTGTGTTCAACTGTTAAAAATTAAGCAATGTTCTCACCCCAAAAGATGATTTAAAACAGTAAAGTAGGGGCTATGAAACTCACCTTGTCGATTAATCGCATGAGATTAGAATTGGGTTAAGGCACGTCAAATAATGACTCAGTCAAACACCTAAGTAATTACAATAAATCTGAGTATTCATTCTAAGATATAAGATGATTTATGCAAATGGTCAAAAGGCGTGGTCGTTATGGAGTTAACGTCTTTACGTTTTCAAAGCGTTGATTAAACCGTTGGCTATAGGGGTGGTGCACAGATTCACACCTATAAGTATGTATTCTTAATTTGATAAAGTTATGTGCTATAATTTGTAATCACATGGTCACAAGTTTAAAATAAGACATTGGATGCTAAAAAAAATATGACTATTATTTACCAATTATTTGGTGTACATATATAATGCTTCATTCTCGCTCCTTAACACTAATTCTAGTCCGTCACTTGAATCTTGTTTGAATGTCCGTTTTATATATCGCATTCCGTGTGATAAAGTCTAAAATTTTAGTAGAAACCTATTTACTTATATTAAATTACTCTTATGTATCGTAGGTTTACAATTTAAATTCCTTTGCTTTAAAATCACATTTTAAACTCAAATAGTTTTAAAAAAATATTTTTGGAGTGGTGCACTAAAGTGTAAATGATGTCGGATGTAAACACCTTACTTGTTTAACAGTTTGATTCCATTGTTCATAACATCGAAAATTATCACTTCTAACTTATACCCGTTGAAATAATTATACTCGAAATCGAGTTGCCAACTTATTTGGAGTTTGAACCGGGAGTTAGACAGATTACGCATGTAATATATATATTTGTGTCAACGTTTCTAAATGAAAGTAGTTTAAATGTCACCATGTCAACTTGTCATAACTCAAAAACATATACACTCTTTTATCTTATCAACCCATCACGTGTATAATAATCCATGACCTCCTCTTTTCCTTTTTCCTTTTTACTGCTCATCTGACGCACAGTGCTTTGTTCTCATTATTTTCTTTTTGGTTTTGTTCTCTTCCGCAGAATCCACATGCATAAATATATAAACTTTCTTTTTTACTTTGCATGTTCACACTTAGTTAGTTAGAATCAAGAAGGCTCCATTTCTCAGACATAAGGATGATCTCCCACGCCAACGTAATAACATGGCGGCATGGAACTTGCCATGGCTCGGTGCGATTCAACACAAGCTGGTGTATCAGCACATGACTTGATATAGTCTCACTATGAAGGGGTGCGTCCATCGTTTGAGCTCAATAGCACCACGTGATGTGTTGGTGGGTAGGACATATTAGTACCAAAAGGGTGCATTGAAGGTGATACGGCAGCAGCCGTTTGGTGCAAAACCATCATTGATCACCACCACCACATTGCGGCAATAACAGTGGCAGCAAGCCAACTGTCTCGCACGCATGGTGGCTTGGAAAGTTTAAAATGGGTTGCTATCCGTTGGGCAGTCACGTCGCCTGCTATTGTGCAACAAAGGATGAGGTATTTGAGGTAATGGTCCCTCGTCATTCGTCGCGGGTCACTTGGTCATGCCCATGTTGTACGTCAAGGTTACAACATGCGAACTCTACGAAAATTTACTCGAAGTTTTGGGCTTATAAGTCCCTAGTGAGCAACGTTTTAAAATCACACATGCGCGTTGAGTTAAGATTTGTATAAAGCTTTCGGGTTTGTTATTAGTTTTAGTGAATGGTATGTTCTATACTCATTACTTGTACGTCGTTATTTTAGGCATGCCTTGACTAAGACTTTTACATGTATGCGTACATTGCCATGCTTGGGTTACCAGTCGTGTATCAACCACGCAAAGTCAAGGCTTCTAAGGGATGAAATCTTACTTAGATAAATATATTATTTCTAATTATGTTCAATAACATGATCTATTTTAGAAAAGTAAAACCAACTTTACTCCCACTAGCTTTGAGATATACTATTGAGCTATCTTATTTATAATTAAAAATCAAATCCAACAAGTGATTTATTTAACAATTAAACTTAAGATTATGCTCATTAGATGCGTGCTTTTAATCCATACTTGGATTCTAGCACTTTTGTATACTTTCTAAAGATTTGGATTCACAAAACCTTATTTGATTACATATCATCCTCGCAAGGTAATCAATTAATAAAGAGTTCTTGAAATCCAATTTGTCATATTTCCTTCCAAGAAAACAAGTATGACAATTCTATCATCTTTATATATTTAAAGTTCGTAAATGAGGAAGTTTTAATCATAATCAATTACTTGAGTATGAGTAAACACTTATGTCATTTGACGTGCAATAAATATGTATACAAAATATTGTCCTTTTAGTCTTCTATAAAAGGAAACTCATTTAAACCTTATAGGTTAAAGATAAAACAAATTCCAAGAATATGATTATCTCCTTTATGACAGCATTTCATCATTCATAGTCTTTGAGCCAGTCATTAAATTTAAGATCTAATAATGCATCTCCTATGGTTAGCAGGTTCAATGTGATCCTCTAACTCATAATCCCCACCATTAATATAAAAACATATCATGAGGTATCCTTGCGGATCTATGAATATGAGTAAACTCATTCTAAGGTTCAACATTTTCATGTTTTTGCCTTGGTATGACATTCGCTAGTGCGTTTAAAAAGTTTATGTATTTTCTTCTTGAAGTAAATCAAGATCTACATAACTCCCACTCGCTTTAGCAAAGTGAGACTCCCACTCGCTTCTTGTATATTTTAGACTGTTTTGAATAACTCAGCATGACGAGCAACATAAACTTTATTCTTGTGTGGGTTGTAGAAATGGTATCCCATCGTTTCCTTTGGGTATCCAACAAAATACACTTAACAGTTCTAGGCATTGGTCAATAATAATCTCCAAGAGATTTTTATCAAATTTAGAACTTCAATCAAGACACAATGAGATACATCTCATTTATCTTAATTAACCTTCTAGGTTGGAGTCTAATTGGGTATCTCCACGACATACTCAATCATCTAACCTTGATATCTTTTAGGAGTTAAATAAGTTAAGGTCATCATGAATCAAACAATATCGATATATAGTTTGATTATCCTTGTTGGACATACCATAAAATGTGATATTCTAATAAGATTGATCTTATACTTTATGGCTTTTTCTATTATACCAACCAAAGTTAAAACGTAATGGTATCAATAGTATTACTAAGGCAATTGCATCCTTTTATAAGTCCTTGATCAAGTCAATGACTTAATGTGTATGTACTAACATGTAGACATAAACATATGTATGTTACTATTCATTATAAGTCTTTGATCAAGTCAATTACTTCGTGTACATGTCTTTAACAAGAAGACATAACAGGATAACTTTTTACTTTACGTTATAAGTCTTTTTACAAGTAAAGGACTTAATGTAAATGTCTTTAACTAGAAGACATAACAATTATTGAACTAAAGTAAATTAATAGCAAGTTCAAGTTAATTTCAAACTCCATGTTTATGATTTCCAACAAAAACATAATCATGTAGCTTATCTTTTTTGTCTTGACACATTATCTTAATAAGGTTACATACATTAAATGTGTAGGAGTCCTAGTAGAGTAATAGTTTTCTTACTTTGCAGTCAAAAAACCATTAGTCATATTGTTCTAAGTTATTCCTTACACACAATAAAGATTTCTCTCGCTTGTGCAGGGTACAACTTCTTTGCATAAAACAACACCAATAGTTAGTTTTGTTTATCGGACAATATCGACTAGTGTCAAGCTCATAGCTTATAGATTATATATATAGAAACTCATGTATGTAATAAGAATCGGCTATAACTATCTCAAGAGAGATAACATGTCTAATATGGAGGAGCTACTAGTCTCAAAAGCAACAATGTTATCAAGATAAGTGACATTAGTGATTCTGTGTTAGTAAAATTTACAGAGGTTTTTACCGACATGAGAAGGGTAATTTACTTATTTCAGGCAAAGAGCAAAATTAAAGGTTAGGTACGCTTATTGAGGATACTTCATACTGTGTGTGTGTGATTTGTCAACATTGCAAGTTTGTCATTTTATCTAGTATTATAAAATGCAGTGTACTGGTCACCGGATTTTAGGCAACTTATGAGGTGTTCCTCTCTTAGTAGAAGAGTACTGCTATTTATTCTTTTCGCATTTATTGGAGAATTTCTAGGCGATTATTGCTTATATGTAGTCACAATCGGACTAGGTAAGCATAAGTGACTTAAATAGTGAAGGTATGTGTGTTCAAGTTCTAGCCATCTTAGCTGTTTTATTACTTGAAAGAATTGTAGAATGCAATTCCGTCTCTTTATCTGCTCACTGTTACTCTCAAGGGGGTGTGCAACGTTCACTTACTGATTTAAGATGTGAGAACAACTATAGGGGGGGTGGGGGGGGGGTGTGGGACTAAGTTCTTAGTTATTGCCTTTTACAGTATTGCGGTGATATTTTCGTCTTCCAATCAAACCTCATAAATATGTCTTGTTTACAATAAGATATTTTAATCTTGGTAGCTTCACATTCACAACGTCTCCTCTCTACGTCTATCCAAGTTTCTTGTTATGATCCCCCCTCCACCAAGATTTCAAAATCGCAATAATTCTAATAAGATCAAACTATAACGAATCAGAAGTTCCAATTAACTTAAATTAATTTTGGAATGAGTTCGAATAGAAATTTAGGCTAATTCTTATCAATACCTATTAAACCTTTTACAGCAAGTAAAATGAATCAAGGAAAATTAGTCATCTTTTTCCAAGGAAAAATAGACCACAGTTTGTCTTCCACCCCCCCCCCAGCTAAGCAACAGACCATTGTTACGGTATTCGTTGCATTAACTCAAGTAAAAGTTTTGGCAATGAGTTCATTTTTGGTGTAGATGTTCGATTAATTTCTCATCCCTTAAAAATAACGTTTAATATATATAAACAATTAATTTACAATGGTCTGATCAAACTTGACTGTTCTACCATTACATGCAGCTAAGATCTAATGAACAGTTACAACTCAAAAGGTAATCTGCAGGAGATAATTGCCAACATGTGCAACTCTTGCCATTATGGGGCACAAGGCAATATAATCTAGAATTATAGTGTCAAGTAGATGTTTTAACACCATAGTATGCATCAGGTCGTGACCAATCCATTACTCGATATAAGTCGTCCATACAAAATCGTAATTTACTATACGTTATATTACTTGTTTGTAATTTACCTAAGAATGTTTGATTAAAACAAACTCAAGTGATTTGGATGGCTAGATGACATAATTTTAAGAGGTAAATTTTTTGATAAAATAAGGTGACCCAAAAATGTTATTTTTTAATATCTGTAAGGAAGCATGCATACAACCTTATAACACTAGTTATTTTAAAACATTTCTAATTTTGTTTTAAAAACTTTCTATAAAGAAATCATAATCTTTATAAATCCCGTGCAATTTATAAATTAGGTTACCATATTTAAACAATATTTCACATTATAAGTGATATACTTCGAATTATAGTTCAATATCAGCTTGGTTCAATATAACTTGAATGCGCATTTTTTGTCGCATTCCTTATTTTTTGTATTGGCCTAGGTTTTGGTTTGTATTGAGCCGCCTAAGAGCATTTGGCTAGTCTAGATATAATTCGCGCATGGATGTCTATATTAAGTTATGTTTGATTTTCGAGATAGATAATCTGAAGAAATCAATTATCTTTCGCAATGTAGGGGGTGTGGGGTTTAATGGTTAATCGAGAGCCGCATTCTTGAATTTCTCGTCGTTAATATCTTCATAATTCACATACTGAAATCCCTCACCATATGTGGTATGTATTTCTACAATCTCACAAAACCTTCGTTTCGCGCTGGTGTCCTTTGTGGTACGTTAAAATGAGTATTTGGCATGTCGGATTGGTTGAATGTGTGTGATTAGTTTTTATATCAATTGTTTAGTTGAGTGGGTTCAAAAAAGAAAGAGAAAAAGATAAGAAAATGGTCAATTCTTTTATGCTGGTTTCATTTTATGCCAAAGCTCAGCAGCGGTTGTTGTATTTGTTAGATTAGGGTATGTTTTTCTATTCCAACGTGTAACGTTCATTTATTCCAAACGGGAAGCCATTTGTTTACAAAAAATGTCAACTTTAAGAAATTGCCTACGGCCTCCCTCCTGCTTTTTATATGTGTTTACACAGAAAAACAAAAATATGTTCACGTTACCCCCCTGTACTCTGACCATACATGGCGCTCACCCAACCGCTGAATGTTGCTCAACTATGTTCTACACCACAGAAATTGGCCTGTTAGACAGATGAGCCGCATCCTAGTCAAGAGATATACTTGCGTTGGTCGCCGCTCTGGATATTAGTGCATGCCTAAGCTACTACTCTACATAGTGTTGTTTGTGTTTTTGTAGTCGCCGCGTGACCCGCTGACTTGGCACTGTGGATAACATGTGCCTCTTTCTCAGTTTAAATTTTAGATGCAAGTATCTTTACGTACCATTTTTGATAAAACGCTATTTCCAGATTGTGGTTTCTACGCGTTGGTGGTTTTCGCGAAGTGTTATAATTCGTACTAGACCGTCCATCTCAGTGAGCGACGGCTCATTATTGCGATTATTTTCTTAGCCTCTCAAAACATTGCGACCCTATGGGTTCGCTTGTCTTGCAGTAGTATGTGTGTTCTTGGTATAATCATCTCAAGTATGAATTAATTAATTTCGATTTTATTTGTTTTCGTCTATTTTCTCACTCTAGAGGGGGACTATTGTTATTTTCGCTATGTATTTGAAGATTTTCGAGCCGTTTGGGTTGTTGTTTTTTTTAATGGTGTTTTTCTATTGTATTTACGGTAGGCATATACTTAACTACTGTCTAATATCTCCTTTCTCGCTATTTCGATTGTGTGTCAGGGTTGTATTTGGTTGCAGATCTTTATGTCCAGTTGTGTGTTAGCGCCGTAGATTAGGGCTATGTCGCAAACTTCTCTGCTATTGCTTATTCTTGTCGCGGTCGACTTGTTTTTGCCGACCGTTGGGCGTTATTACTTAAACTCGCCTGTGGATTATTTTCACCGGTTGTTGAATTCTCAATGGGCGTTGAGTGTATGTCGCTGTATGTCTTGGGATTGGTCGATGTTTTTGTTTTGCATTTGTATTATTTAAGAAGAAGAGTTTCTTCTGTTCACGTTTATTTAGTCAAATTTGGTTGCTCGCGAGTTGCGCTCCAATCTTAGGGTCGCAAACTATAGTGAGGCTTCCTTAGTTTCATAGTATGGGTATTTCTAGTTTTTGTTGGATACATTGTTTGATATTTATTCATTTCGTGGCTTTATGGACAATCTCACTAGCATTGGATTGTTGTTCTAAGTTTGGTTCAGTGTATAGAGTACTTTTTATCTTTATTTAGCCGATTGATCAGGTTTCTATCTCTAAGATTGTAGGCCTCTATTGGTTGAGAAATACGACCTCTGTTTGGTTGTTAAAGTGCGCTTAGTCATGTGTTGGTATTTATAATTTTATCGCGCCTTTTCGGTAAATTATTGCTTTTCTCTCGACAAGTGTTTCCACGTGGCATCAACGCCTCGGATATCCGGGTGATCAAGTGCTACGTTCGCTTGTCTATAGTCATTTTATTTCATGTAATAAAGAAAAGTCTTCACATATTTGTCACGCTTGCCAACTTGGCAAACATGTGAAGCTTCCCTTTCATAGTATGGATTCTATTGTTGAACATTGTTTTGATATTATTCATTCTGATTTATGGACATCTCCCATTATTAGTTCTAGTGGTTTTAAATACTATGTCTTATTCCTTGATCATTTCTCTCATTACCTATGGATATACCCTCTTTGTTTAAAGTCTAACATGTTTGATAAATTTTTGCACTTCCGTAATTATGTTAAAAACCAATTCAGATGCGAAATAAAAAGCTTCCAATGTGATCTTGGCGGTGAGTTCGATAACAACCGACTTCAAACCCTCTTTGCCAAACATGGCATTCAACATAGATTCTCTTGCCCTAAAACATCCTAACAAAATGGCAAGGCGGAATGAATGATATAAACAATGAACAATATCATTCGCACTTTAATGTTTCAAGCACACCATCCCCCCACCATTTGGGTCGAGGCTCTCCATATTTCCACCTATCTACTCAACCTTCTACCCTCTACCGCAATTCAAAATGAAATACCTTATACTCGGCTTTTTAACAAACCACCCAATTACTCTCGCCTACGAATATTCGGGTGTATATGCTACCCTCACCTTCACTCCCCATACAAACTTGCTTCACGATCCACCCCTTGTATATTTTTAGGCTACCTCGCTTACCATCATGGTTTTCGATGCTTAGACCTCGAAACAAATAAAATTATCCTCTCAAGACACGTCACTTTTGACGAAACCTAATTTCTCTACCGTTCGATGACACCCTCCTCCTCACCTTCTTACACCTTCCTCGATCCCACACATTCCCCCCTCGAAAACACCCTCACATCAGCCCCTATACCTCCCCTCACAACTTACGAAACAACTCAACCCAACAATACGGCCATCCCTAATGTGGAGCCCAACACCCTAAGGCCCAACTCCTACCGAACCATCACCTTCACCATAGTCCACCCTTCCAACTTTGATAGCCCACAACTACGCCAGCGGCCCATCTACTTTAGCCCATCAAACCAGTCTACTACCACCACCAATTTTCGATTTTCCAAATCCCCGTCCAAACACCGAACTTGTACACAAACCTTCTCGTACTCATCCCATGATCACTCGATCATAATCAGGTATTGTCAAACCTATCGACCGCTTGTCTCTACATACTTATTCTATTTATCATATCCCTAAAAATCCATCTCACGCCTTAAAAGACCTAAACAGGCGTAATGCTATGTACGATGAATATAATATGTTGGTTAAAAATAGCACTTGGTTACTTGTACCAAGGCCCGCATGTGTTAATATGGTTCGCTCCATGTGGTTGTTTAAACATAAGTTTCATGCTGACGGGACTTTGAGCCGCTATAAGGTACGTTTAGTTGCTAACGGTAGTAGGCAGCAACTAGGTGTTGATTTTGATGAGACGTTTAGTCCAGTCGTTAAATCGGCTACCGTTCGCACAGTCCTTAGCCTTGTCGTGTCTCGTAAGTGGCCCATACACCAACTTGATGTTAAAAATGGTTATCTTAACAGTGACTTATCTGAGACTGTGTACATACATCAGCCTCCTGGTTTTGTTGACAATCGGTATCCTCATCATGTTTATCTTTTACAAAGGTCTTTATATGGACTAAAACAAGTACCCCGTGCTTGGTTTTAGCAGTTTGCAGGTTATGCCACACGAGCTGGATTTTATCATAGTCGCTGCGATTCCTTATTGTTTATCTATAGACAGGGTTCTCAGGTTGCTTACATACTTATTTATGTGGATGACATCATTCTCATAGCTTCATGTCTAACCCTGCTATAGCAAATTATAGGTTCTCTAAATAACAAGTTTGACATGACTGATCTTGGGGCACCTAATTACTTTCTTGGTATTTCTGTTGATGTATCCCTTACAAGTTAGTTTTGTCACAGAAGAAAGTATGCTGCTTACGCTCTTGAGCGAGCTAGCTAAATGGTTTACTTGTAAACCCCTCTCGGACAACGTTGTTCAGAGTTTTAATTTGGTCCAGAAGGTGTTCATTTTCAGGATTCGCTACGTAATATCACAGCCCTTGCAGGGGGGCCTCCAATATCTTTTTTACACGTCCCAGAGTTTGTCTTATGCAGTTCAGCAAATTTTGCCTTTACCTATTGCTGATCCGGGGAGCCGCACTTTGCTGCACTCAAGTATCTCTGGATATGTTTCGGGGGGAATGAGATTTTGGTCTTCCATTTGTATGTTCCGCTATCTACTTCTCTTAGTGGTTACACTGTGATGATATTGGGCAGGTTGAATTTTTCTAACACGCAGGTTACTTTAGTTAGTGTGTTATTTTGGGGGATAATCTTTTGTCTTAGTCCGCTAAACGACAACACACCATCTCGCCGAAGTAGAATATGAGGGTGTTGCTAACGTTGTCGCTGAAACTGCATGAGTTTGTAACCTTCTTCGTGAGCTACATTCTCCTCTTATGACTGCCACTCTGGTTTACTGTGATAATGTTAGTGCTGTTTATATGTCCGCAAACCCTGTTCAACATCAACGGATGAAACACATTGAGATCGACATTTATTTCGTCCGTGATATGGTTACAACTAGCCATGTTCGTGTTCTCCATGTTCTATCTCGTTTTTAGTTTTGCCAATATCTTCACTAAGGGGCTTCCATCAGCTTTGTTTGAAGATTTTCGGTCTAGTTTGAGCGTTCGTCCGCCTCCCGCTCTAACAGCGAGGGGTATTAGTCAATATAATTAATATCATTTATTAGTCATTCATTATTAATAGTATTAGGCCCAATTTTGTATGATGAGCCTAACCTATATGGCTCTTTAGAATATTCCTTGGATGTCTATATATTGTGTTTGATTTTAGAATAATAATCAAGGAAATCAATTACCATTCAATACGGATAAGGTTAATTCCCCACGGGAAATAATCAAACCCTAGTAACGATTACGACATACTTTAAATAATATTAAAACATTTATGTAAAATTGTTTATTCTTGCATTGTTCCGTCGCGGGTTCCCTTGCGGAAACAACTAAACCCCTGCGTTATAGAATGTTTGTAAGATTTAACAAATTTACGTGTATAGTCATGATTTAGCAAAGTGTACATATCAATATACGTACAATAAGCATTTTAATCATGTACTTTTAGTCCATATTAATTTTGAAAATCATTTTTTCATTTTATATAAAAAAACGCCATAATATAAACATACAAAACACATTTACCAAATTAATGGAAAATGATCCTCTAAAGTTATGGTCAAACATGATTGATCATGTTAAGTTTATTGTGAGTGAAAATAAATAAGTGGGCCCATGATTTTTATTAAAAGAAAACGTTTTATACAATTAACTAATTTGTGATTGGTGAACATGATGTATCATGTTTGACTCACTAAATAAAATCATTTACGCAATTAAAACAATAATTCAACAAAAGTTTTCTCATCTTTTGCAATTAACCAATTAATTCACGTAATGATTTCATGCATACCATTCTAAACAAGCATGCATAAAATATATTTAGCTTAATAACCATGGTTTATATGCATGTAATCCATGGTTGACAATTTATAAGTAATAAATAAGCTACAATATATTCAAATCGCAAATTATAATACATGCATGGATTTAGCTAGTTGGGCCCATGGCAAAGGGATAGAAACATTTAAAGACTTTAACTTTGCTTAGCACTTAATATTGAGTGTCTTTAGTGAGGAAAGTTTAATGTATTTAATGTTGTGTAGCCTTTGCCTAGTGGGCACTTTCTAGAAAATCTCTACATGCATTTATAATAAGCGAAACAAATTTTTTTAAAATATAACCATATTTTATTTCTTATTTTATGTGATATTTAGGGTAAAATATTTCACTAAATAATATTTTAAAATAGGTTTTCACATAAAAGGCAAGAAATATTCATAAATATGCATTTCTATTGTAGCCGGATTTTCTTAAATACATACCATATTTATATTTTCAGATTTTATGTGTTTTTATTAGTAATTATTTCACTAAATAAATTCCTAAAATAAATTGCGCATAAGAAGCAAGAAAATATCTCAACTATGCTGTATTTTTATTTTAGGCTTTATTTTACCCGTTTTTTATGTAATTATACGCTTTATGAACGGCTCGTGATGCAATTGTTGAAAATCGGTTATCTATATAACTAATATTACGTTGAATCTTAAATGAGTACGCATCGGAGTAAAATCTCTTATAGCACTTATAATTTAACATAAAACATAAACAGGAAAAACTTACCGTTATCGCAACCACAGCTACGTCGAAAATAGATCAAACATACCGATACAACAAAAATCATTAAACGTATTAGTGTTTTTATCATTTGACCTCACCGGCTCGTTCGGACGTTCCTTTGGTTCTTCCATCTCATTCTGCAATACATAAAATAGATCACATACCATACAAACAAAAATCATTAACTATGTATGTAACATATAACGCTTCTTTCTTTAAGATCTTATAGCTAGGTTGAAACTAACCACGATTCGGAAAACTGTGTTTATCAATGAAATACAACGCATAGCTTCGCTAAAAGCTTTTTACTATTTTAAAAAGTCTTTCAAATACTTTTTTGCACTGCAAAATTAAACTTTTTCAAAAAGTTTTTAAAATGACTTGATATACTCCAAGCGTTCGAAGGTTTTCAATTAAAACATCATTATAAACTTCTATTTTGATGCTAGTTCTCTTTATGAAAAGCTTTTGTAAAAGTTTTACCATTAAACATATTAATTGAAATAACTTTTTGATATTAAAAAAGTAATAAAATTAAATGATAAAAAGCTTTTCACATATAAAGCGCAAAGCACCGTCTCTCTTCCAAGTTTTAAGATGTTCATATATAGATTTAAAGCAAATACAACTAATTAAGTTAGATGTACAATCAATTTATGCATCAAAACTTATGTATATTGACTCCCCCTCAATAAAAAGTATCATTAATAAAACTCTTTTTGCAATTAGTACAACATTCACAAAAAAGTAACAAGTTTATATATATCTTATGTTCGAACTTTTAAAATAATAAAAAAAAATGTTGAAAGTGGCCCTAGATAGATATTATCAACGGCCGTGAGTGCAAAAAGATTTTCGTCATCTTTAAACTTTTTGTTACCGTAAACAAATAATTGAAAAAAATTGTTAGCTGAAAATATCAATTTTAGATACCCATCGTCGCAACGCATGAATACCCTCCTAGTATATAATTACCCGCAAAACAAATAGTAATAACCACCGCTGCACATGCATCATCTTACACGCCATGGAGACATCGGTTATCGGGTATACATTTTCAAAAAATTTAGTGAGAATGTGTTAGTTCCTCAACTTTTATGCAGGGTGTTTTGGCTTATATATGGCTTACTAGTTTCATATCCCGCCCGAATAGGCGGGCTAGTTTCTTGAAATTATTTCTTTAAAGAATGGACAACATATACAAATATATGTGATATAACATGTGAAATATCGCTTTCCACTATCTTAAACTATCACTTTTCACTATCTCAAACTATCAGCTACATTTTCGCACGATTTACCTTGTGATTACTATGATACCTTGCATGTAAAATATCGTTTTCCACTATCTCAAACTAACAACTTATTAGGAGTTGTTAGGAAAGAACATTATATCCTTATTCACAATAACAAATTATCAGCTTATGTTATATCAAAACACAACGCGCAAAAGACAGTCTTTGGATTTGTTTATCAGCTTATTCTAAAAACTAAGGGGGTGTTTGGTTAGGCTCATAAGAATAGCTTATGACTTTTGCATAAAAACCAATTATATATCCTCCACTAAGCTATTAAGCACTTGATAAGCACATCAAATAATCTAGTCCAATGACAAACAATGAAAACAGTTTAAACTCTAAACATCACCTTGTTTGTCGGCATCCAAACAACCTTTGCCACATGGTTTCAACCACTTGTAGAAGGTTCGAAACATTGCATGCTTATCCTTCGACTTTTACTTTGACTTACTGTTGCTATGGTTTGACACGGTTGACTTCTCTTTCACTTCCTTCTCAGCCGCCCCTGACACAACTTGGGAAATTTTCGGGAGATCATTATCATGTAAAACAAACGTTTCATGTGTCCAATATTAGCAAATTAATCCCATATCATAAGAAAATTTATCAAATGAAGTCGAGAAGAAATATACAAAGTTACTTTTCATCAAAATACCTTATAGTTATCTATCAAATGGAGATGATAACCAAATGTTAACTTACATATCATGCAAAAGGATATTCCTTCGCACTATATAAAACAAAAATGAGATTTGAAAAAGCCAATTTTTGTACAATAATGAACTAAGTTGGTAACTCAAAAGCTTATAAAATGCACAAAAAAGATTATCAGAAGTATGTACCTATCAGCTTTGTTGAATCCAAATCGATGCCCAAAACAGAAGGTGACAGACAAAAGTCATGAAAAGAAACTAAAGCTAGCCAGTCTTTTTTTGTCATATCACCTCTAGCAAACTTAATCCTGAGTGCAAGTTCGAGAAGCTCTAGATGTACCTCTTCAATAGGTAAATTCACTTCCCACCACTCGTTTATAAATCCATAAGAGACATGGTTTTCTTTTTATGTAATCCACCAAAAGTTTAGATGAAATGTAATATTCAAATGTTTAGCTCCTAAAGTTAAAGATGACTAAAACTTGCTAAGAGAGTCATAGTTATAATTTTCAATGTTTTCTTGGAAAAAGAATACAATGAAAAGGAAGTCAAAGAAAACCATGAACCCCTTAATACGCACATCTAAAGAATCGTTTTTGTATTTTTTTTCCCTTTCCATCCACACTTGGCTCGATAACAACTCAACGCAGCTTCATTATTAAGCCCATATCAGAATAAAAGAACAACACAATATTGCGTGTTTATATATGACAAAAATAGTATAGTATTATTAAGCATGATTGGTTTACTCGAATAACTAAAATCCCGCGACTTCCCTTCCCTTGTTACAAAAGGAAAATACAAAAACGATTTCTTAGATGTTTTAATGTCAATGTAAAAATGAGCTAATCAACCCTAGATAAGAATATTAGTAGTATTAAGAATGACATAAAGAAGCTAAAGATTTTGGGAGACTTACACTATTATATCTTTCTTCACCGGTTTGTTTATGAGCTAGTAGTTCTATATAAGTCCGTAAATCTCAAAATAAGCCGGAAAAATGAGGCTTATGAAATATATGCTGAAATCAAGTAAGCTCGTAAGCCCCCACACCCCCCTGGTCCTCAAATTTTAAAGATGGTAGGTAGTTTGTATCAAACTATCAATTTTATTAAAAAAAAATTACGGGATGATTTTTTGGAAAGAATGCATATATCCTCAGCCTTAAACTTGCTAATTGAAAACTCCATATCTTACAGCACGAAGTATCCTAGCTCCTCACTTTTTCCTATAACTTATAACTTAAATCAAAAGCATCATCCTTCCATCACTCAAGTTATAAGACACCCTCTTGTCTCACACTTAACCCGATAAAACACATATATATATAAAAATCCATTATAGCATTGGCGGGTGATCTTGGCACGAGACCTTATGGCTTTGGAGTCAAATGTGGGACTATTGTTATAAGGCTGACTTATATGACACAACCTTATAACTCAAGGCACCGAGAGCTCTTAAAGTGAAACATGCATGCATGATGGATAACACAGTAGGTTAGGCTTTTCTTTATAGATTTAATTTGTGTTTATACTGGAAATTTTTTTAACAATTTATCTATGAAAGAAAAAATAAAAGCAGCCCTTAATTATAAGAAAAGAAAACTGAAAAAGAAGCAAAGGTTGAAACCTGGATGGGAGAAATCGTATGAATCATCATATATGATGACGAATGTCGAATGCGTTTGAAATCGAAATACATAGATTATCTAATGTATTTTGGGGCCTTATTAGCTTCTGGGCCATGTGAAATTGGTCACTTTATACAAACCCAAATACGGCCCATGAGGTTTATATATACCCCCGAGGCCTTAATTTTTTTTAACCATAGTTTTGACACATTGCATGACTGATCCACGGAATTTGACCCAACACCACACGTAGTCAAACCAGATAAAGCTCTCACTTTTCAAGAGGTTGGCGTGACCACTTCAATGTTGTTTGCATCTAGCAGAAATTGAACTTAAGGCCTTAATTTTATGAATGATTTCATGAAAGATGAAGTCTTGATTTTTGTTAGTAGCAAGCATCTAGTCAAACACCGCTCCTTTGTTGGAGTAGTTCCGACATTAGTCTTAGTAGTGATGAATTCATGTTGTAAATAATTAAACATTCAAGTATTATGATTATAGGTGCAAGGAGATAGTTTCATTTTCGGAAACCACTAAGTTTATGCAAATGTGAGTAACGAATTATTAGTAAAGTATATCTATCGGATGTTTAAACATCCGTACCCAATCCTCATGATACCCAAATGCTCATGTTATGGTGCCCAACCCAAATGCTGATGTATTGGTGCCTAAGTGGCTAAGTGTGGCACCCAAATGTTCATATTATGGCATTTAAGTGTTACACCCAAACACTTATGTTACGTACTCAAGTGAATTCACCATTTCATGTCAATTAAATCATGTTAACAAGTGCTTATTCTATGTCTTGAACATTTGCTAGCTGGGTTGACTTTCTTGCAGTGGGGTGCAAGGTACTATTAATTCATTAATAAACCAAACTGAATGATGTCTCTTGATCCTTCAGAATAGCTAGGAATCTCTTTCTCACTCTTATAAAAACAATCTGCAAGCAAACTTGTATTCTCATCATTTCATTGATAAACACAGGTTAGTGTCAACCTATAAGATTTTAAAGAAAGAAGCATTATATGTTACATACATAATCAATGATTTTTGTTTGTATGGTATATGATCTATTTTATGTATTGCAGTATCAGATGGAAGAACCGAAGGAACGTCCAAACGATCCGGAGATGTCAGATAACACTAAACAGCTTGATATCGCCAAAAAGCTATATCAAGTTCTCAGTTTTTATCAGACTAGTATCATTCAAGAAATTTATAAGTGCAAGGTAAGTGTACGTAGATTGTAATGTTCATACATATATGCCTCTTTGTTTGCCTATAACTTAATTCTAAAACAGACGGATGAAATTCGCATAAACAACGATGTCAAAAATGTCGAAAAAGATCTAGGGGTAGTGGATCATGAATTACTTCCAAGAACTGATGTCGGTTTTGTTGGGTATTTTCTTAGTCCATGAGGATTAAGAGCCCAACACATTGGGGCCCATCTTGGGTCCATTTAGTCCTTATTTAGGGCATCCTTATGCTCATTATTAAGTGTGAAAAACAAGAAAGAAGAGAGTAAGAAAAGAAAAAAAAAAGATTTTCGGAGTTCTTATCACCCAAAACCCAGCAGTAGTGTTTCGTCGATCCCCGGAGTTTGCACCGTCGGATCGTCACGATTATTGAACAGAAGCTTCCTTGCATATAAAGGAAGGTTTTGACCGTTGGGATCTTGATTTTGAGGCATGAAAGTTCTGTTTCTTACCCGGGCAGATTGCAAGTTGTTTGGTGATATTTCTTCCTTTCTTGTTCTTTGTTTGTTGTCATATATCTTGATATTGATTCCAAGATTATGATGATTGTTGTATGCCTCTAGTGTTATCTAGAGAAGACTTTGTGTACCTCTCTTGCTTGATAGTGGATTTAAGCAGCACTAGGTGTCCCGTGGTTTTTACCCACTTTGGGGTTTTCCACGCTAAAAGCTTGGTGTTCTTGGTGTGTGTTTGATTATCTTTAATACCTGCTGATTTGGTTGATTTGATATTGTTTGGGGGCTGGTTAGAGTTGCTTTTAGTTTTCCTTATTTGTTTACTTCCTCATAGGTTCATACGAGTTTGGGTAAGTGCTGTCAAACGAAGGTTTTGCTTCCGCATTTGTGTTTATACCGTTGTGACCCATTGCACTTTACCCATCAGGTTTCTTACATTTAACAATAAAAAGAGACTGGTATGGCAGAGAAACATCACCTGTAAGTTGCTTGATCTTATTTTCTCTTAATTCAGTACGATTTTAAAGGAAGCTTAGAGATAGATATCGTTGCTTGATTGTGAGTTTGTTTTTCTTGCAGATTAATGTAGGTACCGACAAGAAACGTTGCCATAATAGGCTCAACAAGGGGAGGATGGACTTGGAATATTCGAAGCAGGTTCAGGAAGAACTTTTAATTTCAAAGGAATTGGATAAAATGCCAATTGATGGTGCACAAGTGCTTAACTATGTGGTACTTATCGATAAGCCGTAGACAAATCTTGTTTTTCCTTATTCTCATCATAGTTTCTAAAAATTATTCATTTCATCTTTATGTTGAAAGATGGAAAGCCTCATACACAGGATCCAACATGACAACAATAAATGGACAGACAAAGCAAAATTATATCACGAAATTAGAAATGTCAATGATACAATTAATAAATTTATGGTAAAAGATTAGTCATAATCTTGTATTGATTGTAGAGAAAAAGTGATACCATGAAAAGGATGATACAATCCTTTTATACAAGAAAACCCATCAATCATGCCTAAACATAAGGAATTGATTAAGGAAACTAATAATAGTCAAAGGAATAAAAAAGGAAGAAATATGTCATGGAAAATAAACACGCTTCCTTCTATACTCCCCTTCAAGTTGGCGCATGGAGATTCCGAATGCCCAACTTGTCAAGTAGGGAATGAAACTCATTGGTACCCAGTGGTTTGTTTTGTCAGAATGTCGGCAATTTATCCTTCCGTATTAATTGCCATCGTTCGAATTTCTTTAGAATCCACACGTTCACGGATGAAATAGCGGTCCATTTCAACATGTTTGGTTCGTTCGTGAAACACAGGGTTATTAGCAATATGTCTTGCGGCTTGATTATCACAAAACAATGGAGTAGGACCCGTCGGTGCTGTTTCGAGAAAAGAGAGAAGCCACCTCATCCATAATACTTCACTAACCGCATTCGTCATTGCTCGATACTCAGCTTCAGCGGAGGACCGAGACACAACCGATTGCTTCTTTGATTTCCATGAGATAGGAGCTCCTCCCAAAAGTAATAAATAACCTGTTCTTGATCTTCGCGTGATAGGACATCCAAGCCAATCCGAGTCGCTATATGCAGTGAGATTGATTCCTCCACCCTTTGGAATCAAGATCCCTTGTCCCAGAGTAGCTTTAAGGTATCCAAGAAGACGGTCTGCAGCATCCATGTGACTTTGTCGAGGGTCACCTACAAACTAAGGATGTTTACTGTATAGTTGATATCAGGCCTTGTGGCTTGTAGGTAGAGAAGTCTACCTATCAATCTTCTATATTGATTTCCATCCACTTTTTTATCAGTTTCACATTTTCCAAGTCTCAAGTTTTGTTCCATTGGGAATGCGCTCGGTTTGCAACCGGTCTTTCCGGTATCCGTCAATATGTCGAGTGTGTACTTTCTTTGACTTAACACTATTCCTTCTTTTGTTCGGGCAACTTCTATCCCAAGAAAAAAACTTCAAAGGACCAAGGTCTTGAATGCTAAATCGTTCATGGAGGAACTTTTTTATTTCTTGTATTTTTTCAGAGTTGTTTCCTGTAATAATGACATCATCTACATAGATGAGTATGGCAATAAATGTTTCCCTTCTTTTAAATGTGAACAAATAATGGTCCGCTCTTGTTTGTTTGAATCTAATTTCTATTAGGGAAGTTGTGAATTTTTGGTACCAGTTTCTTGAAGCTTGCTTTAACCCATAGAGAGATTTTTTTAGCTTGCACACTCTATTGTCATTTTCTTTTTTAAAACCTTGGGGGACTTTCATG
>BQNB010066309.1:0-34615 GCA_026074375.1 Tanacetum coccineum
GTTAAACCTATGCTATGTACGTTGTCTAATGATATGGGGGTTTTCGGCCTGAGAGACTGGCACATGTTCGGTGGAAACAAATATCAATTCAATAGACAATAAACACAAAATAAGAAGATTAAAAGATAGAAAAGCGGTACAAGCCAAATGAGAGAAAACTGTATTAGCCATATTAAATCTGGTTCAATGCTGGTTTGTTTGTTTTAGTGCAATGATTTACTTATCTCGAAGCGGTATATCATTCTTAAGACTCTAATTCCCTTCTAATACAACGTTAGAAGCTGAATTCAATGTGAAATGCTTATAGTTAGATATTGGAACACATGTGTTTATCTTCCCGAGGTATGTGTTCAGACTTACAAGTGATGGTTAGGTTGAAGTTTACCTTCTTAATGGTTCTTTTGAAAAATTGTAAATGCAGGTACAAGACTAAAAGGACCACCTATGTGAACATGAAGTTTTGTCGCTTCAAGAAGCTTGGACTTGGCTTCCTATATGTTCATTAATGGATTAGGACACATGGCTTGTAATAGTGTCAAGTTACGAATAATAGAGTATTATAGAAACTTATGCGTATAGTATCTTCAGGTATTCAAATGAGTTGACGGGTTCAATCGTTACGACACCCCGATTCTCGAATATTTGAAATGTGTATTATACTAAGATGAAAATTCAATCGCAAGACATTTTCATTTATGCATTTGTTTATTTCTTTATGTTTATTTTAACATACTTGTATTACACTAAAATGGAGGGGATTTGTTGGTGATTTTAGTGTCATCAGTCATTTTAGGTAACGACGATTTACTAGAGACCATTGAGAGTTCATATTTGGCTCGGATACGAGTTAGGGAAGTGTGGAGTGTACACTCGTTGAAGCTAATACGAACTCTACCATGACAGAATATGCATGGGTTATGTCGTAACATATATAGTTACGGGGCAAGAGATCTTTGAGTTTAGTTACGACGTAACAAGAGATGTGTTTACGCCGTAACCTACCCGATTCTCATAAACAGAATTAAAGGTCTTCTGGTTATGCCGTAACAAGTTATGGTTACGCCGTAACGAGTGAGGTATTTATGGGGTTACACCGTAACCACTAATGGTTAGGCCGTAACCACCTATCTGTTGGTTAAAAACTATTCGGTTTTAACTGACTTTATCCACCCAAAACCGACTCTAATTGTCTTTAGTTTATGTTTTATTAATACATTTTGGTCTCAGAACTAACAACGAAAAACACACATACAATTCCTCTATTATTCATGATTTGTTCTCTTGTGCCTAGAAGCAAAATGCATTCTCTTCTTGAATTATCCCGATCAGGATTTCGTGCAACCCAGGCACCAATAGGGTCGAAATACTTTATACGAAAAGTGAACTCAAAACGATTCAAGCAAGATATCCAGGATTATCACACACCCTACCCAAATTTCTAACAGTATCAAATTTAATGAGCACTTTTTCATTTGGAAAAAGACTCAATCATACATATAGGTTTCATATATATTCGAGGGGATGTTTGGCATTGTGATCTGAGAGTGATTAACAGATTATTTACGGGTCAAAAATTGATTATATTAAGCAAAAACATCTAAGGGTCACTCAAACAGTTATCTCAATATCAAAATTTTAGAGGATTATAATCACATATCATATAACAACTTACAAAACGCAACAAACAAACACCCGCCACACCCCTTAGACGTTATTCAAGTTCATCAATTAACCTTGATCATGCTATACCGGTAATAAGTACACATAACCAATTAAATTACATCACATTTACTATTCTCAACAACAACAACATACTTAATCCCGTCGGGGCATGGTATGAGGGGAGGTAGAATGTAGACACATCCTACCCCTACCCTGGGATGAACCCAAAAGTAGAGAGACTGCTCGGGAGTGCTCAGATATATGTGCATGTATGCAAGTGTGCAATAACAAGGATAAGGAGTCTTAAAACATACGACGAAAAGCGAGCATACAAAGCTAATAACTTTATCGAACACAAAACCAATACTCATGATTTAGGAAAAATCAGCTTTCGCTCTCTCCAAACATGCGCCTTTGGCATAAACTTCATCTGCAAATACATTCCAATAAAACATATCAAAAAACGACTCTTTTATACAACTTTTTTATAAGAAAAATGTTATTAAAAAATCGATATTACGAGCCGATTAATCTCAGGATCAACTCATTTTTAACTCCACTTAATTAATAACCTCCTTTCCCTTACTCTTGTCATTCTCATCCTTCAATCTTCACCGCCTTGGTTTTTGCAAGCAAAAAATGTTATTTCTATATATTATTAGTGTGTATATTCAATATTTAAAGATGTTGACAATCTTTATTTTAAACTAGAAACTAAGCATTAATAAAGAAAGTTTTAATTAGGTTATATACACAATAAAATAAAAAGTTTTGTACGCATCTAATTAGGTTAGTGGCTTTTATGATTGTTATTAGAGAAAACTACAATTTTGGTCCACTATCTTTACCGGGTATAACACTTTTGGTCCATTTTTTTAAAAATTTGCGGTGATTTCTATTACTTACTTTTTGTCAGAATAAATTTTACCCTTTAGCTAATCTATTAAAAGTTTCTTTATACTTTGTAATAATAGTTTAAACTAGGGTAATATAGTAAATCTTAATAAGAATTTCTTATATTATTTTTCGTAGTGGCACAATTAAATTGGAATCCTAAAAAGGAAACATGGATCAATAAAAATTGGGACGGAAGTGGTATCTCTAATCTGATACTTCTATACTTATTCTATACTACTATATAAACATTTATAATGTGCGGACCATTAAATATTAAGATAAGAGGGTTGCAATTTGATATCCAACTATTTTTGGGGAATCACATCAAAAAAATTGACTGTGTAATTTTTGATTAAAAAATCACCTTTATTTTCAAATTGAAATATCTTTTTATCAATTTAATTTTATTATGATCTAATTTCACCATATTTTTAAAAATTTTGTGCTCTTTAATTCAACATACATTTTGTTATATTTTATATTTTTTTTGTTTTTTACATTTTTAGTATGTTTATTTTATGTTGATTTATATTTTTTACAACTTTAACTTTAATTAAATCTAAACGTGATTACGTTAAAACTTATTACTTTCGCAGAGCTAGAGGGTGTTTTCTTTTACATGGAGATGACGATGTTAATTATGGTGGTTGGGGAAAGGCTAACGGGAAACCAAGAAGCATAAAACTAACAATACATTTAATGCTGTTGTCGAACGAAATTACTAAGCGGTAGGAAATTGCTTAAAGAGTTGAGTTAGTAAATTTTTTATTACCGCCGCTATGCGGGGTAACACTGTATTAATAAAGTATTTACAATGTGGGTCCCATCAAAGAAATTAGATAAGGATGGCAATCGTGAACCATCATTTTATTTTGAGATATATCTTAAAGTGACATGTGTCACTTCTTAATTAAAATATCACTTTTTTCTTTTCATATTTGTCATATATTCTTTATTTTTTGAATTTTAACACTGCTATTCAATATATGTTCTTAAATAACTTTTTGACGTATTTTAACAAAAGATAAGGATCGTCTAAAGTTCATTTGAACTTTCGAGGTAAAGTTCTCTCACAACGATAAAGAAAACCGGGTCCCGGGTCCCGCAGTAGGTCCCGGTATTATCTATGTGAGGGAACTTTACCTCTAAAGTGGATCTTTTCCCTTTAACAAAACAGTACGTGATCAAAAAGTACATGGGTGTCCCGAGACACCCAAGAACGACCCTTGTTCCGTCATTATAGACAATAATAAGCTGAATCTGTTCGGATTCATCTTATTGGATTTTAGTAGGTTGTTAGTTGATTCATGTATAGTCATTCTATCTATTTGGTTTTTTTCTTTGGATAAATGTTTAAGCGGATTGTCTAAAAGTGCCAAAGCATCTATAATCCTACTTATAGTCTAATACGTCTTGTTTAGTTTATATTGCTGAAACTGGAGATGAAGCTGTTCATGAAGATGGTGATGGAGGTTATGAAAAGAGATTATTTTTATAAGAGTAAAGGGTGTAACGGCGAGAGCCCCTCGCCGTGGCTGAGCGCTTGCCGTGGCTCACGCGGTCCTCGACTGCCACACCCGGCCCCCCCCCCCCCCCCCCACTTCTCGCCGTCTCCTGTCTCAACAAACGACTCAAAATGAACGTTGGAAAAAATGGGCCCCCTCTAAAACTATCCGTTGGCAACGGATAATTTAAAAAAAAAAAATTTATTAAAATTAATTTTTAAAATCTATATATATCCAACACTTTTATCATTTTAAACACACACAAATACATTCAATCTACAATTCTTTCTACCTACAATCAAAAAAAATGTCTCGAATCCCAAATGACGGGTTTCCTAATCTCAACTTCTCGCAGCTCCTTGGGCACCAGCCTAACTCGAATACAATCGTCAACCTGCGAACCCGTCGAACGCCTATCAGTCACAAAACTCTATCGGAAGTCTCCACTCAATTCCCATCCGGCCAATTCCCTTATGCTTCAAATATTTTCCGCCAAATGACACCCGAACAAATCTACTTTCAACAACAACAAGCGTTTCAACAAGCGCAACTCAACACACAATTTCAAAATTTTCAAACCCAAAATGTCCCCGAAACACAATTCAAGGTACCACAACCACAACCACCACCAAAAGAAACCCGTCGAAAAGGAAAACGGATGGCAAAAAAAATCATCCATCCCGCAGTTGATTTGTCCGCCAGACGACGACAACATCGAAGACAAGAAATGTTGTGATGACGACAGACGGGCTTCCGACTCAAACTTTACGTGCTGGACACGGTACGAGGAAGAAGATTAATGTGCGAAGGTATTGGGTCGTAGTTTCCGATAACCAATGAATATCTCGGGAAATGAAGCCGAAAGTGGATGGAGGGGGGGGGAGGGGAGTGTGGGGGGGGGTGTGGGACGAAGAAAGCTTCTTAAGGGGGGCAGATTTCATGACGATTTCCAACAAAAAGTAACCACATGGCGTTTCTCGAACCAAGAATATGAACAACAGGGGAAATGGAATCGGAGCAACCCCCGATTAGTCAAAAGTATTTCACTGCTAATATACAAAGGAATAACTCGTAAAAGCGGTGAAAATGACGTGATGTTTGGAAGCTGCGAAGAGGCCAGAATATTTCCGACTTAGTAATACGGTTGGAAAAAAATTTGCTAACTAACAAACGGTGTGGAGAGGGTGCTCAAAAGAACGACGCCAAAATAGGACGCAGCTGGTGATCACTTTGACCGGAGGATCACATTAGCGAAAATGATTCGCTCCAGTAAAGCTCATGTTCCTCGGACCACGCGGTAAAGACGATACGCCGACCAAGAAGACAAAATCAGAAACAACTTAGAGAGTCATTCGACGAGGTAGTGGTGTTCGTTGTCTGATGAATGGACGATTTTTGAACGAGGAATTAACGCCATAATAGATCCAAGCCGTTAATTACTGTCGTACGGAGGCAAAAGAAAAGTAAAGAGACCTTCGAGCAACGGGAGCTAAACGAGTTGCAGTTTTCTCAAGATTAGTGATGCCAGACTATTTTAGCCGCTTGAGCCAGAAGACAGACACTGTATCAAACTACAAACAATTTCAACAAATCAAAATGCGAAAATAATCAGTTATATCTATCCGAGTAGTTTTATATTTTATTTTCGTGATTGTTAATTTTTATTTCGTATTGTATTTTTTAATTTTTCTCCGAATTTGTGTAATTTTTATTTTATGAAATGAATTTTAATTTGTGTGAAAAATGGAAAAGAAAATAAAATTGTGAGTGGGTGGGGCCCAAATGAAGAGGAGAGAGAAATATCATGAGTGAAGGGGTGTTTTTGTGTGTTGTGTTGAAATGAGGTGGCGCTGAGGTGGCAGCAGTGGGACCCAAATGAAGAGGTAAAACCTCTTCACTACACCCTTTACTCTAAGTTACATGAAGTAGCATTTTATTTTAAGAGATTATGGAATATTATTTTTTTTATAATCTCTTATAATTTTATCTATCAAACGAAGCTTATATTTTAAGTAGCTTATTTTTCAAAAAAATAAGCATAATCTCTTGACAATCTTGTGTATCAAACATGCCCATTATATGTTTGGCAAAAGTAACTGTTGTTGGAACTGGAGATAGAGCTGTAGATAGAGATGGAAATTATGAAAAGAGATTATTATTATAAGCTACATGAAATAGCATTTGATTTTAAGAGATTATGAAAGATTATTTTTTTTATAATCTTTTATAAGTTCTTCTGTCAAACAAAGCTTATATTTTAAATAGATTATTTTTTCAAAAAAATAATCATAATCTCTTCATAATCTTGCATGCCAAACATATATATGTATATGTAGTTAGTATAAAACATTTGTGTACAGAATGAAAAAAGTTACATGTGGTGTTTATCTCGAATAAAAACTAATATAAATTTTTAACTTTTTTTTATAAAAAGTCAGAATTAATTATCAATCTTATTAACTTTTCTTTATAAAAAGTCAGAATTAATTATCGATCTTATTTGATAATCAACTTTATGTTGTACAATTATATGAGTTCTACCTACAGTGATTACTGAATTTAGCAAGTATCTTCTGCTTTGGTTTTGTTTATAATTGCGTGTAAATAAATATGAAAATTTAAACGAGAAATAGAAAGAACCATGCTAGGGCTGATTGAACCATAGCAACGGACCGGAACCGAGAAGAACCAAATCAGATCCAGACCCGATGGTTCCGGTTCTGGTTCTTAAGTTTGAGATTTCCTATTCTTGGGTCGATTATGTTTGGGTCCATCGCTCGGTTCCAGGACCGAATACCCAATAATTCCAAAAACATGTACTTCCCATACTCAAGGAAAATGATTGAGAAACCTAAATATGCGACTAATTTTATGTCTAAATGGATGTTGAGTTTGCTTATTGGTTTGTGGAGAAGTGAGTCCCTCTGTTGTCACCAACAAAATGCCGACACACGGGATTATGCATATATTTAGGCATACTCAAAACATATGGAATACACATGTTTGCAAGTGAGTGACACTTGTTGGTTGGATCTAATAAAACCGCAACTTAGTTTCGATCCGGTTCTCTTGTTCTTTTGCTCTTCCTTATGAAAGATGATGTGATTGTGAAAGACATGGAATAACAATTAAAGAAACTAACCGTAAGAGATAAAAAGAAACAAATGGTGAAACTATAAACGGTGAAACCATAAACTGTTTTGGTTATTTGGTTGGATAAAATTTAAAGTTATTTTATTCTGTTTTTCATATTGTTATGTGTCATTATTTCGTTAAACATTTGAATAATGTAAAACTATAACATGATGAGGTCTACCTAGGACCATAATGCCTGAAAATATATTCCTCCAGAAAAAATTTGTATATATAATCATGAGCTGTGTCCAAGTCAAAACTTGATCAAGTTTGTCCATGTGTAAAAGAAAAACTTTAAGCGCAAAAAGAAGTAGAACCATCATAAGTCCTTCAAGTTGTCTAAGATGGAGTTGATATCAGTCGCGATAATGGCACGCTTGTTGACTTCTCCAATATTGCAACAATGTTTCTCTTCGGTATGCAAGGCAACCACATCCTGTGCGAAACTACAGTCCAGACCTCCTGAAACCTGCACCCGATTCATTTATTATGTTGTGGTCAAACGAAACATTATCCATTTTTCAAAATCAACGCGGAATTTTTGTCAAAATTGTACCACCAACATATGTATACGTAGTTTTGTTATATACGTTATCATTTGCCAAGAAATGGTTATGGAAAATTTCAAGAATCCAAGTCAAGTTAACTTTCAAAATTAGTATAATTGACTTCAAAAGTCAACGTGTACTCACATTATACAGATGATCGCCTACTTTGAGCTTAACAGCGCCGTTTTTATACACCAACATTTTACCCATGAAGCTTGTAGGAAGTTCATTAAAATTACAAGCTTTCGTAATGGATGATCCAGCTGCGTCTTTCAATGGGGGCTTTGGTAGAGGCATCGTTTTTGGTACTTGAAAGAAAATCAATTTCTTTTCCAAATCTTCATCCTGATAAAGGAAAACAAAATTTAAACAAGGGCACTATATAGAGTATTAACAGGCTAATAAGCTAAAATAAGCAACCATTAAACCAAGTTCATCAGCTGGCTTCGTAGAGGACTCGTTGTAAGGATTGGTTTCTGAATCGTCCTTAAATTCTAGTTCATTCAGAAGCTCTACATATTTTGCAAGTAATGATAATCAATTACATGTTATATGCAATAAATGGGAATAATCAATATAACAATGTGTCCCGTTTGGAGCTTTTCACACTTAAAACATACCTGGATTTCCCGAGTATGGTCTCCTTACGGGTAGGGTTGTAGGATAGTATTTGTAATAATCCTGTTCATTAACGCAGTGTAAAATATGAAAAACGAAAACGATAAAATTACAAAAAGTATTAGTGAAGGAAATAAAGTCAGGGTGTATTTTACTTACCCATGGTTCCTTGTATTCCTTCTTTCCAATAACTGAGGTACCGGCATCACCGCCTTCGGACTTGGGAGCAGAGGGACCAAAATTAAATGACGAAACTCGAGTCTGTGAAGCTGCAATCATGGTACACAGAGAGAGTATATTAGAACTTTGTATCGGGACAGATCATGAAGTATCGTTTCCGGTTTTAGGGTTACTTTGTTAGAAGCTTAAAACGAGCTAAATATTAAATCTGGAAGGGATAACAAATAAAATTAAGAGACGTTACGTTTAGTTTCCAGTTTGAATCTCGGCTTGTTAGACGCTTCCTGCAAATAAACGTAAACATATATATTTTAAGTAGACATAAGAGTAATATAACATAATAGTACTTGAATGTAAGAACAAACATACAGTGAAACGCTTCATCAATTCTTGCGCCTTCGCATCATCAGCTTCATCCTCCTCAATCTTCTCACTAGACACAAAACAACTTATCAGACAATTATAAGTTTATAACCATCTGAACGAGTTGTCTCCGTAATTACTTACTTCACTCGCACAGATACCGCAACATCAAATTTAATGAGCATTTTTTTTCTTTCGGGAAAAAAAAACTCAGTTTATATATCTATTTGAAAGGGGTGATTGGCATCGTGTTTTGAAAGTGATTATCAGACTATTTACGGGTCAACGATCAATTTACAAGTAGATGCAACAAATATGATTCTGATTATCTTAATATTTAAGGGTCACTTTACACGTAAATCCTTGAATAAATCAAAATGCACCAAACACTTCAAACAATTATAGGGGGTGTTTGTTTCGGCTTATATGTGAGCTTATGAGCTTATTTGATTTTGGCTTATATTTCATAAGCCCCAATTTCCTGGCTTATTTTGAGACTTATGGGCTTATATAAGTATATCATATCATAATAAACTTATATAAGCCCACAAATCACAAAATAAGCCACAGAAAACTAGGCTTATGACAGTATTGCCGAAATCAATATAGTGTCATAAGCCTCCACCGAAACAAACCGCACAATACATATAATGGGGGGAAAAACGAATTTCAAAACGCAACAAACAAACACCCCTTAAACAATGTTCAAGTTTACAACTTTATCAAGTACACATTTCCTATTCTCAACAAGCAACAAAAAGCTTATAACTTTATCGAACACAAAAACCAATACTCACGCTTTATGCAATAACAAGGATATAATGAGTCTAAAAGACATAAGACGAAAAGCAAGCATAGAAGCATACAAAGCTAATAACTTTATCAAACAGAAAACGAATACTCACGCTTTCGGCAAAACCAGCTTCCGCTCTCTGCGAACAGGCGCCTTTGGCATAAACTTCATCTGCAAATACATTCCAATAAAACATATCAAAAAATAAGCTTTTTTTATAAAATTAAAAAAAAAAGTTTTTTTTATAAAAAAAAAAAAAAAACCTTTCTTTGAGGTTTAGGAGCACCATTTAAAGCCTTCTCATCCATGACCATTAACAATCACTTTCTGCATATAATAAACAACTAATCATTAACTATAAAAAAAAAACCAATATATAAAAAGAAGGGGCAGAATGGTAAATATATATATAAGATTAATTACCTTTTTATGATGACGTGGCACTGATGGCCGGAGAAGTGAACGGAAGTGATGAGGGTGGCGGCGAGTTTCAAGGGGAGGTTTAATGACTTTACCACTTTAGTTTTTTGTCTTTGTGTTTTTAGTATAGTGTTTTTTGGTCCTTGAGGTTTAATGTCTTTACTACTTTAGTCCGATAGATAAAAGAGCGAGATTTTTGACTCAAATGTGCGCAGCATCACCGGATAATCACGAAACCATTTTCCACACTTCCCTGACTAGGGGTGAGCAAAACGAATCGCGGACCGGACCGGACCGAGAAACCGGCCCGGACCGAACCGACCGACTGGACCGAACATATTTCGGTCCGGTCATCGGTCCATCCTTTTCTTATTTTCGGTCTTCAGTCCGGTTCGGTCTTACGAAAAAACCAGCAATTATGCCTTGTTGGACCGGACCGGACCGGACCATTTCGGTCCGGTGTTTTGGACAAAGTCGGTTTCGGTCCGGTCCAGTTTTGGTCGGTCCGGTCCGCCGTGAACACTCCTATCCTTAACTACCTATAAATTACACATCTGACAGCGTCTGGACCGTTAACCTCTTGTGAGAAAACTAGCAACTTTACAATTTCCCACTAGGGCATTTTGGTGGTGGTAGAAAAAAAAAATTTAACCAGTATTCTCGTGGTCATTGTCAGATTCTCCATAGATCATCATTCTAAAATGTTTATCTAATAGAATTTGATTTGTGATCTTTCTCTGCAACCTGTGAAATGTTTTATTATCTGTCACTTTAAAAGTATATCAAACAAGAACATATGATCGGTTTGATGGGTATTTGTTTAGTATCGACTAAATGTGTGTCATACAAAGTAGGTTATTTAACACGGTGAATTATGTATTTTAATGTTTGTGTAATCATAAACATAAATGGAGATTTTATAATTTTAAAACATTAAACTACCCATTATTGCATATTTGAACTATGTCACTCTTTATTCATGGAACGTTATTTTTCATCGTTTGACTGAAAGAATATATTAATGCAGAGTAAATTGCAAAAATTGTCCTTAAGGTTTAGCCAAATTGCATGTTTCGTCCCAAATAGTTTGAAAGTGCAAAAATCGTCTTTAAGGTTTAGCCAAAGTGCAAAAATCTTCCAACATAGTTTATCCAAATTGCATGTTTCGTCCCTAAGGTTTAGCCAAATTGCATGTTTCGTCGTTAACCAGGGACGATTATTTGCAAAATAGTTTGATTTTGAGACTATCTATGCACTTTCAAACTATTTGGGACGAAACATGCAATTTGGCTAAACCTTAGGGACGATTTTTGCAATTTACTCTATTAATGCATGAGTAAATGTTAAACATGTCTCGTTGTGAAACTTTGCGTATTAACAGGCAATGTTGTAAAAATCGCTCGGCGGTACCTCGGCGGTCGACCACCGCCAAGCGATAAATCGGTCTTGGCGGCGATATATCGGTTTCTCGGCGGATACCCTAAATTATAAAGGAATTTAAAAAATATATATATATATACATATTTTTATTAAATTTAATAGTTTTTCAAACCTTTTTAGTTATATATGTTACATATTATGTCTGCTATGGTTGTTTTTAATTAAAGCCCAACAAGTTATTAAAGGCTCATCAAGTTATTTGCCCAAAAAAACCACTTTAAAACCATCTAACTTATTAGTGTTAGGTTAAAAGTGAAAATGCAGCCTCTATTTTCTCATTTCACATTCTCCTTCCTCTTTTACATCTTCTCCATCAGAAAACACCACCAGAAAATCTAACCACAAAAAATTGACCGATTTGTTGACCGACGTTGACCTTGGCGGTCGATTTGACCGATTTGACCCGCCTAGGCGGTCCGTTGACCGATTTGCTGCATATCGTGGCGGTGGACTACCGCCAAGCGATATATCACTGATATATCAGCCGACATGACCGATTTTTAGGTGGAACGTTTGATCATCTTTTTTATATTTAGTGTTGGAAATTTAATTCAATTGTGGGTTCAGTTCATACCGGATAATGGGATTGGAGGTACGGAGTGTACCCATAGGTCACTGAACACCCTAACTATGATAGTAGTAAAATGGAATTCAAGCTACTGATGAACGTCAGTGAGTTGTGTCTTCAGTGAGTAACAATGGACTGAAGGATATCATCAGGGAGTAATCTATCAGAGGAAGTATCCTCAGCGAATTAACTCATCAGTGAGTTCGTTCAGTTTGAACCTTCAGCGGGTGTGCTCCTCAGTGGGCTAGCTGATGATTCAAGACACAAAATGAATGGCACGCTGGAATGAATTCAATGACTTGTAACTATTTTGACCGTTTCTTATGGTAAGTTACAATCACATTTAATGACCACGATTAATATGGTCATGTAACCACTATTCCTGAAATCAATGAGGCTATTTATGGATGAGATTATATCTCATATAATCTCTCATAAATCTTTGACTAGGATTTTGAGTATTCTCCTATAAATAGGAGATCACAACTACATGAAGAACACACAGAAAACCAAACCACTTGGATGCGCAATGGTTCTTGATTGGTGCCTCAAACAAGAACATACATTTGGTCTTATCCCAAGTAGATATTCGTGATACCTAGGCATTAGGGTCGAATAGTTTACTTTGGAAAGTGATTACACGATTCCAAGTGATATTCGGTAACCATCCATTATACGTAGCTAGGTTATTGATTATCTTCACCCTGTTCTGGGACACACAAGATCCAACAATCAAAGTAAATTATTTTGTGATAATCAATGGCTGCAAACACATGGCTTTAAACTTTGCCAAGCTTAAAAAGTTTGAAGGGGTAGACTTCATAAGATGGCAGAAGAAGATGCACTTCATGCTTTCCAGCATGAGTGTGGTGTATGTGCTGACTACTCCTATGCCTGAAGATGGAGGTGACAATCCAACTGTGGACCAAGTCAAGAAGAGGGCCAAATGGGATAATGACGATTATGTCTGCAGAGGTTTAATCCTCAATGGTATGTCTAATTCTTTGTTTGATACTTACCAGAATGTTGAAACTTCTAAAAAACTATGGGATACCTTGGAGGCGAAATATATGGTTGAGGATGCCTCAAGTAATAAGTTCCTTGTTAGTAATTTCACAAAGTACAAAATGACAGATTCAAGACCAGTCTTGGAACAATACAATGAACTTCTTGGTATACTTGAAAGGTTTACACAACATAAGATGAACATGGATGAATCTATTCAGGTTTCATGTATCATTGATAAACTTCCCCCTTCATGGAAAGATTTCAAGCATACCTTGAAATATTTGAAGGAGGAGTTAACTCTGGTTGAGTTGGGCAGTCATCTGCACATTGAGGAGTCCCTTAGAGTGTATGATAATGACAAGCCAAAGGGAAACAATGTTGTTGGTCCCTCAGTTGTCAATGTGGTGGAGCATAACAACTCCTCTAGGTACAATGACAACAGAGGTAAGCGTAAACATCATGATACCAAAGTTGATCCTAACAAGAAACCAAAAGTGACTTGTTAGAAGTGTAGGAAACCTAGATACTTGAAAAAGGATTGCAAAGCTGGTAATGTTGGCAACAAAGACAATGGATTAGGTACAAAGGGTTCAGTAGATGGTTCTTCTAACTCACTGTAAGGTCAGAATATGTTTAATAAATCTCTTCAGGTTTATTATGTTACATATGTATCTGAGGCTTACTTGGTGATGGATGATGATGTTACGTGGTGGGTTGACTCAGGAGCAACTGTGCATGTGTGTAAAGATAGATGTTGGTTCAAGACCTATGAGTCGCTGAATGTTGGATCTATTCTTTACATGAGAAATGAGTCAACAGCCCTGGTGCATGGACGTGGCTGTGTAAATCTTAGGTTTAGTTTTAGAAAAGTTGTTTCTTGTTAGATGTTTTACATGTTCCTAATATAAGAAAGATTTTGGTTTCTAGTGGTGTTTTGAATAATTATAGTTATAAACAAGTGATTAAATCTAATAATTTGTTTTATCTAAACATGGTGTGTTTATTGGTTTTAGTTATTTAAGTAATCATATATTCAGGCTTAATATTGTCTTTGATAATATTGGTTCAGCCTTCATGTCAACCTCTAAACAGAATGATTATATCCTATGGCATGCTAGACTGGGCCATGTCCACTTTAAGAGGATGCGAGATATGTCTAAGGATGGGTTGATCCCAGCTTTTGACATGGACACTGAAAAGTGTAAGACTTGCATACTGACCAAAATAACTAAGAAACCATTTCAAAATGTAAAAGGTAAAACTGAAGTTCTAGAACTGATCCATAGTGATCTGTGTAATCTGCATGCTACTCCTTCATTAGGGAATAAAAAGTACTTTGTGACATTTATTGATTATGCCTCTAGGTTTTGCTATGTTTATTTATTACATTCAAGGGATGAAGCATTATACAAGTTCAAAGTATTTAAAACTAAAGTTGAATTACAACAAGGGTCTCTGACTAAAAGATTCAGGACTAATAGGGGAGGTGAGTACATGGATACTGTATATTTTTAGTCTGTTGCTATTATCCATGAAACGACTGCCCCCTATACTCCAAAACAAAATGGTATATCTGAAAGGAAAAACAGGGTACTGAAAGAAATGGTTAATTCCATGTTGTCCTATTCAGAGTTGAGTCAAGGGTTTTAGGGTGAAGCTATGTTAACAACTTGCTATTTATTAAATAGAGTTCCCAATCAAAGGAACAGGATTACCCCTTATAAACTCTGGACTAAAAAGAAATCAAACCTGAATTACCTCATGGTTTGGGGCTGTAGGGCAGTTGTAAGACTCCCTAATCCAAAGATGAAAACTTTAGGTGAAAGAGGCATTGAATGCATCTTTGTTGGATATGCTGGGCATTCTAAGGCTTTTAGGTTCTTTGTTATTGAACCTAATGAATTGGTTGCAATTAACTCTATAATTGAATCAAAGGATGATATCTTTAATGAGAATAGATTCTCATAAGTCCCTAGACCAAGTCAGAGGTCCCTAGTAAATAGAACCGAAGACTTTGGTGGTTCAGTGGTCCCTGAAAAGGTCACTGGTGAGGTTGTTCAGCAACCTGAGCCTGAGCTTAGAAAAAGAAAAAGGCATAGGACTCCAAAAGATTTTGGGCCTGAATTTCAATTATACTTAATTGAAAGAACAATGGATGAGGGCTCTGACCAACACTCCTATTTCTTTAATGTTGAGGATGATCCCAAGACATTTGATGAAGCAATGAAGTCTCGGATGTTGCTTTCTAAAAAAAAGCAATTAATGATGAGATGGATTCCATCATGGGCAACAACACTTGGGTGTTGGCTAATCTACCTCCAGGTTGCAAACCTCTTGGTTGCAAATGGATCTTCAAAAGAAAACTAAAGGTAGATGGAATTGTTGAAAATTTCAAGGCAAGGCTGGTCATTCAGGGCTTTAAACAAAAGTCATGGATAGACTACTCTGATACTTATGCTCTAATGGCACGTATCGGTATCATAAGATTGCTGATTGCTATGACATCAATTCACAATCTAATTATTCATCAGATGGATGTGAAGACAGCTTTCTTGAATGGTGAATTGGATAAGGAGGTCTATATGAACCAACCTCAGGGCTTCATCATGCATGGCAATGAAAACAAGGTGTATAAACTAATTAAGTCTCTTTATGGACTGAAACATGCACCTAAGTAATGACATTAAAAGTTTGATGAACTGGTTTTGTCTAATGGTTATTTACTTAACCAAGCTAACAAATATGTATACAGGAAATTTGATGAATCTGGTAAAGAAGTCATCATTTGCCTATATGTTGATGACATGCTAATCTTTGGTACTAACCAAGTTCAGGTTGACCTAATAAAGGAATTTTTGTCATCAAGGTTCTCTATGAAGGACATAGGGGAGGCTGATGTTATCCGTGGTATTAAGATTAAATATGAAAGTAATGGAATAGCAATTTCTCAGTCTTATTATATTGAGAAGGTACTGAAGAAATTCAATTACTTTGAATGCACTTCAGTTAGTACTCCTATGGATACAAGTGAGAAGTTGATGCCCAATAATAGTCAGGTTGTATCTCAACTTGAGTATTCTAGGGTGATTGGCTACTTAATGTATGCCATGACTTGTACAAGGCCTGACATTGCATTTATTGTGGGTAAATTGAGAAGGTATACTAGTAACCCTGGTACTCAGTACTGGCAAGCAATTCAGAATGTAATGAAGTACTTAAAGAAAACCATGGACTATAGATTGATGTGTACTGGCTATCCTTCGGTATTGGAAGGTTACACTGATGCAAGCTGGATCAACAACACTGAAGACAATTCGTCTACAAGTGGCTGGGTATTCCTACTTGGTGGTGGTGTGATATGATCCTGCATATTATTATTAATTATTTAGTATATTTAGTTTCCTTTATTATATTTTCTTAGTCAACAAGTTAAGTCTAGGGGTCTTTTATTATAAATAGGGCATTAGGGTTGTAATTCTTAATATATTGAATAAATATGAAGTATTGATTTGTTAATCAATTGGGGGGTCGGTTTATCTCATTAATATAAACCATCGGGGGGTCGGTTTATCCCATTAATATAAGCCATCGGGGGGTCGATTTATCCCATTAACATAAGCCATCTATCTTGTTTATTTTCTTAGCTTTATTCTATAATTGAACCGGTTCATATCAATTGGTATCAGAGTTGTTTTCGATTCTAGGGTTTCAAACAAAAAACTGTTCATCAGAACACTATTCATCCGAATCACTATTCACATACAGAAATTACTGTTCATCCGAATCACTTTTTCACCACTAGAAAATCATATTTTTCCTTAAAAAAGTTAAATCTCTTTTGATCTCAGGTATCAATGACACACATATGGCGGGCTATAATGGAAGAGCACCGAGCAAGTATGGAGGCTTACAAAAGGGTCCATAACAAGACGATGAGATCTGAACTAAGGATGACAATTGTGCAGCAAAGTATGGAGATGAACATGTGGGAGATCAAAGAAAAACTTGTTGAAAGACGTGAACAAATGGCTATTAGAGCTTACGAAGAGGAAAAGAGGCGTGCAGAATTGAATCAAAAGATTGAAGAGGATAAGAGGCGTGAAGCATGGAAACAAAAGATTAAAGAGGATAAGAAGCGTGAAGAATGGAATCAAAAGATTGAAAAGATGATAAATCTAATTCAGTCTTTCATTCAAAATCCCACATCGTCTATTAAAACGCCTCAACCAGTAACAACCAAGGTACCCGTAGTAACAACCACGGTACCCGCAAAACCAATTCAAATTCTCCATGTTATGATGATTTGACATTTGATCGAAACAAAAAGATTATGGAAAAAGGAGTTGGTAAAGAGGGGATTGGTTGTGCCTTGAATAAGAGTAAGGGGTCTCATTTGGGTCTCCGACATTGTGCTGCCAATAGAAAGAGAAAGAAAAGGAAAGGGCCTTTCGTGTGGACTAAATCAAAGTCTCGTGTTGTGATTGAGGTTGAGCAAACTGAAGCTATAGATGGCGGGCTGAATTGTGACAATCGATTAGCAAATTATGAACAGCTATGCCAACACTTTTTGATGTTTGATTATGACCCACAAGAGGGAGAACTACAAGTCAAGACATGGGATCACGAAATCACGTGAGGCAAGATTTTGGAGCAACACCTTGAGGACAAGGTGTTTTTAGGGGCGGGAGTATTGATATGATCCTGCATATTATTATTAATTATTTAGTATATTTAGTTTCCTTTATTATATTTTTTTAGTCAACAAGTTAAGTCTAGGGGTCTTTTATTATAAATAGGGCATTAGGGTTGTAATTCTTAATATATTGAATGAATATGAAGTATTGATTTGTTAATCAATTGGGGGGTCAGTTTATCTCATTAATATAAACCATCGAGGGGTCGGTTTATCCCATTAATATAAGCCATCGGGGGGTCGGTTTATCCCATTAACATAAGCCATCTATCTTGTTTATTTTCTTAGCTTTATTCTATAATCGATCCGGTTCATATCATGGTGTAATTTCTTGGGCTTTCAAGAAGCAAAATTGTATCACTGGTTCAACAATTAAATCTGAATTTGTGGCTCTAGCAGCTGCTGGTAAGGAAGCTGAATGGTTGAAAAACTTGCTCCTTAAGATTGCATTGTGGGTCAAACCTACAACACCTATTTCTATCCGTTATGATAGTGCTGCTACATTGGCAAAGGCTTATAGCCAGATGTACAATGGGAAGTCCATACATATAGGTGTCAGGCATAGCATGATTCATGAGCTGATCATGAATGGGGTGGTATCTATAGAGTTTGTGAGGTCTCAACAAAACTTAGTTGATTACTTGACGAAGGGACTGGCTAGAGACTTGGTTATAAAGTCTGTTAAAGGGATGGGATTAAAGTCCAACTAAGTCGCTGAATGTTAGGACACCCAACTCCCTGCTGAGGAAACTTGGCAGCTCAGTTCAATGTAGAAAGCTGAACGTTCAATGGACTGAAGCACATGTATTTACATATCATCCCAAGGATGTGCTTAGAACCTACTGATAAAGGAGGATGAAGTTGTTAACTTCTCAATGGTTAATTTCTTTGAAATAGTGCTTAGCATGAGCATGAATAAAGAGAAACCACCTATGTAAATGTTTAGGTTTTGCCGCCTCATGGAACATGGACTTTGGCTCTTACAACATTTATAAATTAGTTATGGACACATTTCTTGTATAGTGTCAAGAGCGTTTAAGTGTTTGAAAACTTGTGTGTATTTACCTTCAGGTACTCAAATAGGTTGAAGGGTTTAATTATTAGAACACCCTGATTCTCGAATATTTAAACGTGTAAGTACTAAGATAGAAATTCAATCCTCGGAACATTTTCATTTATGCACTTATTTGTTTAATGTCTATTTTGCATGCAAAAGAATTGTACTAAATTAGGGAGGATTGTTGGAAATTTAGTTCAATTGTGGGTTTAGTTCATACCGGATAATGGGGCTGGAGGTACAAAGTGTACACCCATAGGTCAATGAACACCCTGACTCTGATAGTGGTAAAAGGGAATTCAAGTCATTGATGAACTTTAGTGAGTTGTCTCTTTAGTGAGTAATTCTGGACTGAATGATATTTGTCAGATGGCTTCAACTTAGGCTGAAAGATACCATTAGGGAGTAATCCATCAAAGGAAGTATCATCAGTGAATTAACTCATCAGTGAGTTGGTTCAGTTTGAATTTTCAGCGGGTATGCTCCTCAATGGGCTAGCTGATGATTCAAGACACTGAATGAATGACACGTTGGAATGAATTCAATGACTTGTAACTGTTTTGACCGTTTCTTATCGTAAGTTACAATCACATTTAATGACCACGATTAATATAGTCATGTAACCACTATTCCTGAAATCAATGAGGCTATTTATGGATGAGATTATGTCTCATATAATCTCTCATAAATCTTTGACTATGATTTTGAGTATTCTCCTATAAAAAGGATATTACAACTGCACGAAGAACACACAGAAAACCAAACCACTTGGATGCGCAATGGTTCTTGATTGGTGCCTCAAACAAGAACATACATTTGGTCTTATCCGAAGTAGATATTTGTGATACCTAGGCATTAGGGTCAAATAGTTTACTTTGGAAAGTGATTACTCGATTCCAAGTGATATCTGGTAACCATCCTTGGTACGTAGCTAGGTTATTGATTATCTTCACCTTGTTTTGGGACACACAAGATCCAACAATCAAAGTAAACTATTTTGTGATAATCAATGGCTACTGCTATGAAACACATGGCTTCAAACTTTGCCAAGCTTAAAAAGTTTGAAGGGGTGGACTTCAGAAGATGGCAGAAGAAGATGAACTTCCTGCTTTCTAGCATGAGTGTGGTGTATGTGCTGACTACTCCCATGCCTGAAGATGAAGGTGACAATCCAACTGTGGACCAAGTCAAGAAGAGGGCCAAATAGAACAATGACGATTATGTCTGTAAAGGTTTAATCCTAAATGGTATGTCTGATTCTTTGTTTGATATTTATCAGAATGTTGAAACTTCCAAAGAACTATGGGATACCTTGGAGGCAAAATATATGGCTGAGGGTGCCTCAAGTAAGAAGTTCCTTATTAGTAAATTCACAAATTACAAATGTCTGATTCAAGACCAGTCTTGGAACAATACGATGAACATCTTGGTATACTTGGAAGGTTTACACAACATAAGATGAACATGGATGAATCCATTCAGTTTTCATGTATCATTGATAAACTTCCCCCTTCATGGAAAGATTTCAAGCATACCTTGAAACATTTGAAGGAGAGGTTAACTCTGGTTGAGTTGTGCAGTCATCTGCGTATAAACGAATAGGTCATGCCGGAATTTCTATAAAACTTCTATACTTAGTAATTTTTACTATACTTTCTATTATTTTAGAAACCCGATAAAAGGGCGAAGTTATATAGTCTTTAAGCTTATTAATTCGTAATTATACGATAACGGTAACCCGATGGTTAAACAAAAACTATACTTTTACAAACGAGGCAACTATTTTAACTAAAACCCATCAAGGAAACAATATACTAAATTATAAAATATTATTTTATAATTTCCGACTAGAAGATAAAATCATAACTTTTGCAAAGACTTTAAAAACATCGTTTATATGATTTGTAACTTTAAAACATGCGTTTACTGTTATACGAGAACTGTTGTTAATTAAAGTGGTGATTTCTAAACACGTGTCGAAATATTTTGTTCAACTATTTTCTCACGTTTCTTATATAATACTTGCAAAGTATTATATACCCTGATTATTTATTGACTGTTTGTCTTTGTTATATGATTCACCATATGAATTATATACATGTTTAATTTTCATATGTAATATATATACGGAATATATTACATACTTTGTTATATAATTCACCATATGAATTGTTAGGATTATGAAAATCCATGTAAAAGACTCTGTCACCCCGTGTTATATCTAGCATAGGTTAGCTCGTAGTCTTAGTATTAGTCGTTTAGTTACCGTACGACTTATGATGCTGGGCCGGGTCTTTACCCACTCGTTAGCCCACTCCATAGCCCACTTGGGGCACATAAACTCTTGTATTTAACCCCCCTCTTAGCCATTGAGAGGGGTTGGTTGTTCGTTTTATCACAAACATACACTAGGTGTTTCTCTCACTAGAAACTCTCCATTTTCTCTCTCTAGATAATCGGCCAACCCAATCATCTTTGCTTGTGTTATGATATCCAATATACTACAATTTGTATCAGAGCCTATAAGATGATTAGATAGATTGTGTGTGCGTTTTCTTGGTTAGTTTAGATCAAAAGTTTGGTTTTTGAAGGTTTATGGTCTTTTTCTTGACACTCTTTGATTCTTATGTTTATGATGTTAAAGTTAGTGTTTTTATAGTTGTTATAACCTTCTAGGATCAAGTTGTACAAAAGAAACTAAGCAAAAACGTTCAAAAGGGTAATTTTTTGGTGTTTTAAGGTGAAAAAGTTCGTATTGTTCGTCACTGCGTTTTGCCTCTCTGAGACATTCTTGGTTGCGTTTTGTCAAAAAAAGTACACTGCGTTTTGTCATTTTGGTAAAGGACAACTGTACTGCATTTTGTCTTATTATAGGTTGCGTTTTGCTCTTGCGTTTTGGTTATTGAAGACTGCGTTTTGCTTCAAGATTTGGTTGCATTTTGCCTCAAGACCATTGCGTTTTCTCATTGGGCAATACATACTTGAAACATTTCGTGATAGTTTTAATTATCATGCATACTTTGAACAATTGCGGTCCAACTTTCATACGTACAATTTTGTGACTATTATAAGGGTTAAAATGGTCATACACACTTTGCAAATCTTTGGTGCAACATTTATTCTTAAACAAACATATGAACTCAACAACTTTATGCTGACCATTTGAAGCATGTTTTTCTCAAGTGAATTAAATGCTTGGATTATTTGATGTGTATTGGAGTCTAAAATTACAAGATTTGATACATGGATTTCTACAAACAAATCTCGTGCTACTTTCAAGATTTTCATTGTGATGCAATTATGGGACAAATATTATATCAATTTCAAGAAAATCAACGAGATTACTTTTTAAACGACACATTTAGAGGTCGTTCTCTTGTATCTTGTGCTGTTGTATTATGAAGTAACGCCCTCGGACATATTTCCGCTGCGACACATTTTTAGGGGTGTTACAATTAATATTAAAAAATGATGAAAATGAGTTTTTTTGAATTTAACTTATCAATTTAATCAAAATTAAAATAGATAATGAGATTAATCACTTCATATCCAAATAACATTTCATATGCAAATAAACTTAAATCTATTTAAATATATAATATGAAATGAACTTACATGAAATGTGACCTTGACACAAGTTCTCATAAAGAGAAATGATATATCCTCCTACTAGTTGTTCCGACATATAATCCTACTCACAGGATCCTGAAAAGTGTCAAAACTGACGGTTTAGATGTGAAGAGATAATGAGTGGAGAAAAAACATAAAATATTATTATATGTGTAGGAGGATATGTAGGAATATATTGTAAGAGGATCTAGCAAAACTCTTTCATAAAATTTTATGAAATGAACTTACATGAAAAAGACCTTGGACACAATATTCAAAATTGTTCACTAAAAAGATTTTACATAAAAATACTGGAATATCTGGTCAACCCCATCTAATACTAGTAGGGGTGAGACAGAAAAATCCGAATAAACCGAACCTAATAAAAAATAAAACCGAACCGTAACTAAGATACCTTGAATTTCATAATTAAAAAAAAAAAAATAATTACCATAAAGTTATTTATTACCCAAAAATTATAAATAACATAAAAGAGTGTTTTATAATATGATCAAAATTAATGGAATTATACATAAATAAACCACACTATAAAAATACTATATATAACTATGATAAACATAAAATTAATAGTGAAATTCGATTTTCGGTTCGGAGTGGCTAAAACCCCATAACCAACTGAGAGACCGAATTAGTATTTCTTTCGGTTCGGTTTTTTGACGAATTCGTCGGATAATAGTTCATCGGTTCGGTATTTTTTATTCGTTTCGTTAATTCGTATTTTACTGCTCACTCCCTATTCTAGTCATAGATGGGGTTTGACCAGATATTCAGTATCTTTTTGTAATCTAGTGCAACAATTTATGAAAACTTGTATCAATGTCACTTTTCATGTAAGTTCATTTCATAAAATTTTATGAAAGAGTTTTGCTAGATCCTCTTACAATATATTCTTACATATCCTCCTACACATATAATAATATTTTATGTTTTTTCTCCACTCATTATCTCTTCACATCTAAACCGTCAGTTTTGACACTTTTCAGGATCCTGTGAGTAGGATTATATGTCGGACAACTAGTAGGAGGATATATCATTTCTCTTTATGAGAACTTGTGTCAAGGTCACATTTCATGTAAGTTCATTTCATATTATATATTTAAATAGATTTAAGTTTATTTGCATATGAAATGTTATTTGGATATGAAGTGATTAATCTCATTATCTATTTTAATTTTGATTAAATTGATAAGATTAAATTCAAAACTCATTTTCATCATTTTTTAATATTAATTGTAACACCCCTAAAAATGTGTCGCAGCGGAAATATGTCCGAGGGCGTTACTTCATAATACAACAGCACAAGATACAAGAAGACCGACTCTAAAAGTTCGTTTAAAAAGTAATCTCGTTGATTTTCTTGAAATTGATATAATATTTGTCCCATAATTGCATCACAATGAAAATCTTGAAAGTAGCACGAGATTTGTTTGTAGAAATCCATGTATCAAATCTTGTAATTTTAGACTCCAATACACATCAAATAATCCAAGCATTTAATTCACTTGAGAAAAACATGCTTCAAATGGTCAGCATAAAGTTGGTGAGTTCATATGTTTGTTTAAGAATAAATGTTGCACCAAAGATTTGCAAAGTGTGTATGACCATTTTAACCCTTATAATAGTCACAAAATTGTACGTATGAAAGTTGGGCCGCAATTGTTCAAAAGTATCATGATACATAAAAACTATAACGAAAATGTTTGGATTGTAAGTGTGAATGTTATAAATAGATCTATTAGGACTAATTATCCCTATCCGGGTGAGTAGCGCTCACTACCCACGGAAGCCCCATGGGAAGTGAGCGTTACTCACCCGGATAGGGATAATTAGTCCCAACAGATCTATTTATAACATTCACGCTTACAATCTATAATTAACAGTCATGATAGTTTCGGGCAAGATAGTGGTCTAATCACTACTTAAGCAACACATAAACAAGAGATGATAACCAAAAACACTTGTGTCCAATGAAAAAATAACCCTTGTAATCATAAACAGCTTTAAATACTTAAATCTATAAGTAGAAAGAATGTGATATAAATCAAGTAACCAAGTTTGTAATGAGTATGTAAACAATTTTATAAACGTGTATGTAACCAAGTTATGAAATCAAGTATGTAAAAGAGATTGTAAATAAACATGTAAGCAAGTTGTAACGAGCATGTATTCTCCCCCGAGATTTGTAAAGCAAATGTAAAACAAGTGAAAGAGGGGCTATAAACTCACCTCGATGTAAAAGAACGATTGGCAGAAATGCACATTTTAAGCATAACACGAACGAAAACCGAAACGGCTCGACCAAGAAGTTGCAGATTATCTTAACGGCTATGACCCACTAGCTTAGGATAATGTATTTGGGTTTTTTGATGGATAGTCGCATCAACGTTACACGTTAATAAAAGATTTAGATTTTTAAGTTGTAATAGTTTGGTGGTTGGCTAAATAGAATAAGTCAAAAGTATATATAATTCATATGGTGAATTATATAACAAAGTATGTGATATATTCCGTATATATATTACATATGAAAAATGAACATGTATATAATTCATATGGTGAATTATATAACAAAGACAAACAGTCAATAAATAATCGGGGTATATAATACTTTGCAAGTATTATATAAGAAACGTGAGAAAATAGTTGAACAAAATATTTCGACACGTGTTCGAAAATCCCCAATTTAATTAATAAAAGTTCTTGTATAAAAGTAACCGCACGTTTTTAAGTTACGAATCAAGTAACGACGTTTTCAAAGCTTTTATAAAAGTTATACTTTTATCTTCTAGTCGGAAATATTATAAAATCTTATTTTATAATTTGGTATTTTGTTTCCTTGACGGATTTCTATAATAATAGAATTATAGTGAAAATTACTAAGTATAGTAATTTACAGAAATTTTGGCATGTCCTATTCGTTTGTAAGACGTTTTCCATTTTTACAAAATATAATGTGTTTTTTCTTTTTCAATCATATCCGTTGATATGGTTGGTTGCAAATTTCGCGTGTTTCAATATATATCGAACACTAAAAAATAATAAATAGCACATCTATTAACAATTAACACCATTAGATCCTGTTTATATTTTTTATTAAATCTTACGATATATTTATTAGTCGGATTTTAATAATCAATCCACACCACTAAGGTTGTTTCTGCTCACCCAAACACACCCTCATTGACGTTTCTCTTTAACCCAAACGCAACCCTTGGTGCAATTGCTAAAAAAAAAATTAAACCAACTCACCCTTATGTGCTTGCTGTTAACCCAAACACACCCCTTGGTGCAAGCTGCTAAACCAAACGCAACCCTATGTGGTTTATACTAAACAAACTCACCCTTTCGGTGAATCCTGTTAAAAACAAAGCAACCCTCGGTGTTGTTTATACAACCAAACGACCCATGGTTGGGTTTATGTCTAAACCAAACCGCACCCTGTGGTGTTTTTGACCAACGCACCCCTATGTTGATTGAAAACCAACGCACCCTTTGGGTTGGCTGACAAAAAAAACGAACACATCCTTTTGATTGCTGATTTACAAACCCAACTCACCCCTTGGTGTTATGAAAAACCATACGCACCCTTTGTGGTGATCCTGTGTATGGTTGCGTGGCGCAGTGGTGATGATGTCAAGGGGGATGTGGCAGGTTGGTTGGCGTGGCTGCGTGTGGGGATGACGATGTGGAGGTGTTGGATTTGACGGTGGCGGCGTGGCGGTGTTGATGTGGTTGTGGGATCGGAGGTAGTTGGTGTTGGAGGGGGTTGATGATGCAAGCGGCGGCGGCTGTCCAGGAGGTTGGTCGGGAGCCGTAGGCGCAGGATTATTTGTTTAGAGGATGAGTGGAGTGTGTGTGTTAGGTTATATCAAATGAGAAAACCTAATATTTAGGTATTTATATTTGAAAGTTATAAAAATGACAAGTATACTTTGTCTGGGTATGGTGTATATTATTTTCAAGTGACGAAAAGTGTAATTTTCGTAATATAATAGTTCGGGACTCGTTTTTGGATAGTTAACGATCGATTAAAGTCATGAAGTATTACGCCATTGGAGTCCTGAATATTTTTCATGAATTGTGGGAATTTCATGATAGTTCTTCATTAAACGTTTTATAAACTTTCATTTAAAATGTTTATTATGTATTTGGTAGTATGGGAAGTCTCGGTGGAAGCTTGTCGTAAAAATACAACTTTGACTCGACATTGTGCGTTTTTTTAACAAATCGTTTCTGATTAATATGTTTAAAATAATTTATTAAAATAGTTTTATTTAATAAAAATTGTATAATTAAATTTAATTCATCTATTTTGTGTCGGTTACGCGTTGTTTCATTTTTATAATTTTGCTATAGGGTATTTTCAGTCATGTCATTTTCTGCTTGTTTTCGGGTCTCGGGCAAAACTAAAAAGTTGTCCGGAATGTCGTTTTACATCAAATTGCTTTAGAGTCCGAGTCGTGAAAACGTGATTTAGCGGGTCGTTTTTGACAAGTCAACTTAGGAATAACCTATATCTTCTCGTTTTCAAGTAAAATAAGTTTAAAATAAATTTGCACATGAGAGATATGTAATAGTAAATATGATTTATTATTTAAATATGTTTCGAAAAATTACCGGTTACGCGGTAATCGTTTTTATGTGACAATAAAAGATCAAAAGTCAAAAAGTTAAGTCGGACCCGAGAAGTCAAAGGGTAAAATAGTCATTAAAAAATTCCAAAAATTGTCGGTTGTTACAGTACCTACCCCTTAAAGGAATCACGTCCCGGGATTCGATTCTTGTTAACCTACTGTGTGACCAAGAAAAAATTTAAGATTTAATAATCAGTTTTTAAACATGGCGTTGATAATTTTAGTCAGCAAAATTAGATGTTTCGACACTTCTCAATATACCAAAAAATTTTGCTAGGCTTGACCAAGATATTTAATCCATCAAAATGGGTATCTCAAAAATATCATTACAGGTTTTATGATTAATATAATCGCGTTATAAAGAGAGTCTCTTAATAGTGAAAGCATCAAAGGAGAAAGTGTAGTCGCGTGAGTATGTTTGTATAAAGTTTTAATTGTTTACGTGCAATGTCTAGTTTAATGCTCGATGATTAATAACGGACGAGGTTAATGAATGTAAGTGTTCAACTTACTTGGCAGTACTAGGATGTATCACGACCTAAATTGGTGTACTATTGGTCTGTAATGAATAAATCAACCAAATACTATATTAATAGCAGGAAACTTGGCACACATGGATAATATTAATATAATAGACTAATAGACTCTTATATAAGATGTAAAAATAACATGGATTACCGGTTAAGTGTTATGCTTTAACGTAAATACATCTTAATAATCCAAAAAGTAAACGCCTCCGATTCGTAACAGTTTCCACTCAATAAGTGTTTTGACCCTTTCTAATTTAAATAATTTTTGGACTCCTTTAAGTTTAAAAAAATGCATGATAGCTTTATAATATAAACAATATGATGGTTATGAATGAAGCTTTTGAATGGAACTACAGTTGGTGTCTTTTGTTTTAGTTCAATAGACAAAACTCGAACATTTATATGGTACTAAGGCTACAAAATACTACAAAATCTTAATATATTAAGCAAATAATTAGAATTTATTTCACTTTACTAGACATGTTTCACAAGTTATAGGATTCCGTTTATGAATCGATTATGAAGCTCAATGATGTAAATTACACGTTTAATAACAACAATATTAATAAGTATATAAGTAAGAAAATGTAGTGCTTGAATTGATATTAAAAGATAAACTTTTGGTAATGAGTGAAGAGGGAAGCTGGGTTGTGAGTGAAGAGTGCTTAGGAGCTCTTAGTGGACCATCTTCAGGGACTAGCATACCAGATCTATACTAGAATCTGTTTAACTAAGGGATTTCAGATTATGTTCGTTTAGGAATTTTGCCAAACCATTGTATTAGTAAGTCTTCCGCTTGCGTTTGTCGATGCCATAAGTGTGACATTTGAACCGTTCTGGAGCGGGGTGTTACAAGCATATTAAAGATTCCCGAGATAATATAAACACCTAAATAATAACTTATTTACACAATAAACGTTGTCGGAAATAGAAATACAATTTTCACAGGTAAACAAATTGTCCGTAGAAGTGCGTAAATGTAACTGAAATGCACCGGCCACCTTAAAAAGCGTTGGTGGACTAATGCCGAATCGTAATGGCAAATAACAAGAATAACAAGAAGATAAATGAATTCCGAAGTTGGGTAATTCTTTTATTAATTTCGATGGAAAACTAACACACTATAGACCCTAAATAAAGAGGGTATTCAAACAAATGAATAGCTTGGGGAGAAAGCTAATCTTTCGTTCCAAAAGTGTAAAATTCGTGCATAACAAACTAGAAACAAAAAATGTCAAAATAAACCCTGAAACTTAAAATGACAAAATAAACCCATAACAAACTGAAGAACCTTTAATACTGAACTTTCTGGTTTCAGCATAGATCTTAAGATATAACTCAACTCAGAACTTTGCTTCCCCTCGGTCATTCTCCCCCGCTTGAGAAATACTCGTCCACGAGTCTTCTTCATCTTCACTCTCTCCTGTATATGGTGATAAATCAGCCACATTGAAAGTAGCAGACACGTTGTAATGTCCCGGTAGTTCAAGCTTGTATGCATTATCGTTAATCTTCTTTTGAATTCGAAAGGGACTGTCAGCTCGTGGCTTAAGCTTCCTGAATCGCCAGCTAGAAACCTATCCTTACGCAAATGGATACAAACCAAATCACCTTCTTGAAACACAACCCGCTTGCGATGCTTATTTTCTTGAGCACTATAACGGGTATTAAAGTGAACAATGTTATTACGCACCTCTTGATGCAAATCCTTAATCTTTTTAGATTTTTCATGAGCGTCTATATTCAAAGGCTCTTTTACCGGAATTGAAACCACATCAAGAGGAGTAATGGGATTACAACCATACACGATCAAACGGAGTCTTACCTGTAGTACGGTTAGGCGACCGGTTGTATGCAAATTCAGCTTATGGGAGTGTAAGATCCCATTGTTTAGGATGTTCTCCAATCAAACTCCTTAGTAAATTCCCCAAACTTCAGTTAGTAACCTTAGTTTGCCCGTCAGTTTGGGGTGATGTGAGCTACTAAACTGCAATTTAGACCCCATGCGCGTCCAAAAAGTCTATCAAAAATAGCTAACAAATTTCACATCTCGATCTGAGGTCAGAGACTTTGAAATACCATGCAATTTCACAATCTCAGCAAAGTATAAACGAACCACTTGACTAGCGTTAAAAGTTTTGGAACAAGGAACAAAGTGAGCCATCTTGGAGAAATGATCCACCACCACCATCATAGAATCTTTGTTGCATTTAGTACGAGGCAATCCCAACATAAATCAATACTAACCACTTCTCATGAAGCCTTGTGTACCGACAAAGGAGTATACAACCCCACATTAGTCCCATGAGTATTTGCAATGTGATAAATCTTGCACCGCTCAATAACCCAATGAACATCCCTCACTATCTTTGGCCAATAAAACCGCTCTTTAAGAATAACCAATGTCTTGTCTCGCCCAAAATGACTAGTGAGACCCTAGCATGACTTTCTACAATAACAGACGCACGTAACGAACTTAAGGGAATACACAATCGCGCACCCTTAAACAAAAACCCAACATGCTTAGGAAACTGTTGGAATGTCCCCACGTCACACCTACTCCACGCTTCTTTAAAATCCGAGTCATTTTGATAAAGATCTCAAAAAGTTTCAAAACCCTTCACACTTACCTTCATAGATGTAACCAGTGAGTATCTTCTACTAAGTGCATCCGCCAATTGATTTTGTGATCTGGCTTTGTGTATAAAGGAAAAAGCTTGAAGAAATTCGACCCATTTAGCATGTCTTGGCTTGAGCTTATGTTGACCATTGATATACTTCAAAGCCTCATGATCCAAAATCAATATGAACTCATTAGCTAACAAATAATGCCTCCAAATATTAAGACTGCGAATAATAGCATAAAACTCTTTATCATAAGTAGAATAATAGCGATGCTCTTCATTTAACTTCTCGCTAAAGAACGCAACGGGGAGTTTGTTTTGACTCAAAACTCTACCAATACCAACACCAGACGCATCACATTCAACCTGAAAAACATCATTAAAGGTTGGTAAACATAAAACAGGAGCCTCGGTTACCTAACCTTAAGTAGCTCAAACGCCTCATTGCTTCATCAGTCCATGAAAAACGTCCCCCTTTCATACATTCGGTAATTAGAGCAATGATAGAACTGAAATTTTTGATAAAATGTCAGTAGAAGGAAACTAACCCGTAAAAACTACGAATATCATGTAAAGTGGTGGGTAGTAGCCAATTAAATTGCTTTAATCTTGGATTTGTCCATCAGTATACCTTGACCCGTAATAACATACCCCAAAAAGGTCACCTCGTCAACAAGGAAGTGACACTTTTTCCTGTTAGCATATAATTTTTGCTCCCTCAAAACCGAAAACACCTCACAAAGATGAGATAAATGCTCATCGACGGTCTTAGCAAACAAAAGAATATCATAAAAGTAAAAACAACAAATTTACCAATGAAAGGTTTAAAAACCTGGTTCATAAGTCGCATAACAATGCTCGACGCGTTTGATAATTCAAAAGGCATGACCATCTACTCATGCAACCCATTACGAGTGTTAAATTCGGTCTTCCACTCATCCTTAGGCCTCATGCGAATTTGATGATGTCTACTTTGTAAGTCGATTTTAGAAAACATCAAAGAACTATGAAGTTGATCAAGTAAGTCATCAAAACGAGGAATAGGGAAACAATACTTGATCGTGATCTTATTGAAAACTCAACTATCGATATACACCCGAAAGGCCCCTCAATGTTTGGGAACCAACAAAGCAGGCATTGCACATGGTTTTATACTCTTCCTTATCAAACCCTTTTCCAAAAATCCTGTCGCCTATCATTGTAACTTGATAACGCGTATTTTATACATATTTCTATATGCGTTATATGTGCTTTTAAATATATTCATTGGCTAATTATATGAACTTTAGATACTTAATAGATTATATTTGATATTGTAGGTTCAAGGTTCGTGTCGTGGAGGAAGAGTAAGGAAACACAAAAATTTGAAGCTTAAACGAAGAAATAGCTAAAGTCGAAGATCTCCAAACACATCTTCACTGTTTTGGCCACAACTTGAGCATACGAGCTCCGATTGACTTGATTCAAGCGGTCACGGAAAGAGAAAACAATTATCTGCAATTTGATTTTTGGTCCAAGGACTGAAATTTCACAAGTACGCAGTACTTACCAAAATACGCGACACGCTGTTATGTCTAGCAGGAAAATCGGCTTAAACCTAAGTACGGTGGTTTTAGTTATTTGTGCGTTGTACTTCGCGTCTAATCAGCTAAAAAGTCATATTTATGACTTTCATTTACTACCAATCCGATCCAATACCCTTTGCCTTGGTCTCTACATGTTAGAAAACTTATATAAACACCAAAAAATGCAAGAGATGAACACAACTTCATTCTAACCCAAGAACACCACTTGGAAGTTGGATTAAGGCTTGACAACCCTTGATCCAAACACCCCTTCACCACCATCACTTACCACCATCCTTTAATCATAAGTTCCTTTAACCAAACACCATTCCAGACCTCATCCTCACGTTTCCAAAACATAAAAACATACATACTTGGATAATTAACCATAATTCTCTCAAGATAAAACGCCCCTTGAACGACACTAGAATTCTTTTTTTGAACACTTACATTTGGATTTTTCAAACAATCTATAAGAAATTTGAAACATATATCTAAACAATTAACATATACAGGCTCATTTACATTTCGAACACTCACAGGGAGTTGTAAAACTTCTTGTAGAAGTCCCTTACGACAACCACATCAAGTTTTTGGCGTCGCTACGTGAGGAATAGTTAGGTTTTGATCATAGTTTAGCTTAGTTCTACTTGTTTGAATCCTTTCAAGTGAGAATTTGATTTTCGCATATTAGCTTTCTTGTAGTCTATCTTTTTTTTGTGTTATTTGTTTTGTAACCCATTCTCGTCAACCACCATGGGAGACGAGAATCATATTCGTACTCTTGGAGACTACTTCAAACCTAGCCACAAGGGCTACAGGAATACTATTGACCTCCCCGTAGGGAACAACGTGGTACCTCTTTGATCTGACACCGTCCGGTTGGTGCAAAACGGATGCTCATTCCACGGACTTCGGTCCGAGTATCCAAACCAACACCTCAAGGATTTCCTAAAACTTGTGGACTCACTTGACCTTGACGGTGAAAACAACGAAAGAACGCGCATGCGTTTGTTTCAATTTTCCCTTCATGATCAAGCTAGCAACTGGCTTGAATGTATTCCAGCAGGATCCATCACCACATGGGAGGATCTTACTACTCGTTTCCTTGCTTAATTCTTTCCACCGGGAAGGACCGCAAAACTCCGCAATGATATCCTGATGTTCCAACAACATCATAGAGAATCTCTCTCAGAAGCATAGACTCGTTTCATGGACTTACTACAAAAATTCCCTCATCGTGGCATCGACCTTTGGCTCCAAGTCCAAATTTTTTATGACCATGTCAATCCCGTCACAAGACGAACCATTGACCAATAGGCCGGTGGTAAGCTTCGTGACCGAAACGCCGATGAATCATGGGCATTATTAGAGGACCTTGCCCTTTATGACAATGAAAGTTGGAACGACCCAAGTGTAACAACCCTAAATTTTCATCAATGTAAAATCTACTTATTAAATTAAGTACAACCTTTTTCACGGGAATTTTTTTGCTTTATTCCATTATGTAACATAGTTTACATTTCCAAAGTAAACAAGCTCACGCAACTACCTATGCCAATTCTATCTACGTTTGTATCATGTAAACATCCTAATATATCAAGTCTATGTTTAAATATCATTTTTACCATGTACGTTATCCATTTAACGTACCATCCACAACGTTATTCCAAAACAAGCATTATACGTTAACGTTTATTCCACCTTAAAACTTTGCTCTAGCCTTGCACTAGAAAAAGTATAGAAGTCCCAATGTGTGTTTAAAAACCAAGGATTCCAAGGAAGAAGCCATAGAACTCGTCTCCAAGCTACACGAACCAAAAACCTCCATTTCGACCCATTTCAAGTTGTAAGCTTTTTCTACTCGTCCTATAAGCTTTGCTACTGTTTTAGGTTGTTCATAAACTCTATTAGATCATGAAGGAACTCTTTGTTAAGAGCCTTGAACATCAAACCCATTACCCATTTTGAATTTTTTTTCAATCACAAGCCCTTTTCATAAGCTATAAGCTCGTAAACTCTACTTATTTTAGCTTATTCTAATAAGCCATAAGCTGAAAAACTCTCTTGGATTTCAAAAATATTATTATTATGATTTTTGAACTTGTTTTGCAAATAAATCCCATGCAATGGGTATATATTGTAAATATTTTGGAAATTATAACTAGAGGGGCTGAAAATGTCATATTCCTAAAGTTATAACTATAAGGACCTATCTTGCCAAGTTTTAAAGTTAAATGTTTAATATATATATATATATATATACTTATTATATAAAGAACTAAACTTGTAAAAGTTTATAAACCAACGGTATATATTGCCATTTTTGCATTCTTAAAGGTATAAAATGAAATATTTTTATATTAGTTATAAAAATATATATTAATATTATAAGACTTGATTTGATTAAAACCCGACACATTTATCATTATTAATCATCGATCGACGCATTATAAAACAATTACGTTATATATTTAACGTAACTTATCATAGACTAGCTTTTAGCTTTTGAAGAAACTTAAAATCTTATCGTATCACGTTACTAGGGAATTTCATGTGAGGGGTTTCATTCGTGTATACATTTTGACGAGTTTGCTGGATTTACGATTTAAAGTGTCCTGGCTCCTTAAACGTTTACTGCATGACCTCTGAATTATGATAGCCTGAACAGTGATACAATATTTCCATAAATTAATAAATCAAAGTAAGATGTATGTTAACCTTTATAAAGTTTTGAAAACATAA